>CAUYQV010104051.1:0-31103 GCA_963574575.1 Galagoides demidoff | reverse complement strand
GTCCTTCATGTTCACATGGATGGAGCTAGAGAATGTTCTTCTGAGCAAAGTATCGCAGGAATGGAGGAAAAAGTATCCAATGTACACACCTTTATTATGAAACTAATTTATACCTTTTATATGAAAGCTATAACCAAATAGTCTAAGAATGTGGGGAGGGGTGAGGGAGAAAGGAGGGGGGATTGGGAGAAGGGAGGGGGGAATGGTTGGAGGGAGGGGGATTGGAGGGACCATTTTTGAGGTATATCTTACAGGGGTACAAGTGAAGCTCTCTAAGAGTAGAATCAGAATGTTTTAAAACTATAACTGAGAAAATGACATGAAGGCTGTGTTGATCAGTTTGATGAAGTATTTCGGATTGCATGCGAAAACCCCACACTGTACCCCAGAAGTGCATTAATGTACATAGTTACCATTCAATAAAATTAAAAAAAAATGAAAAAAAAAAAGAATTCTATACTCAGTGAAATGTCATCTAGGTGTGGTGAAAGAAAATAACTGCCAACTCAGAATTCTATACCCAGCGAAAATGTCATCTAGGTGTGGTGAAAGAAAATAACTGCCAACCCAGAATTCCATACCCAGTGAAATGTCATCTAGGTGTGGTGAAAGAAAATAACTGCCAACCCAGAATTCTATACCCAGTGAAAATGTCATCTAGGTGTGGTGAAAGAAAATAACTGCCATCTCAGAATTCTATATTCAGTGAAATGTCATTTAGGTATGGTGAAAGAAAATAACTGCCAACTCAGAATTCTATACCCAGTGAAAATGTCATCTAGGTATGGTGAAAGAAAATAACTGCCAACTCAGAATTCTATACCCAGTGAAAATGTGATCTAGGTGTGGTGAAAGAAAATAACTGCCAACCCAGAATTCTATACCCAGTGAAAATGTCATCTAGGTGTGGTGAAAGAAAATAACTGCCAACTCAGAATTCTATACTCAGTGAAATGTCATCTAGGTGTGGTGAAAGAAAATAACTGCCAACTCAGAATTCCATACCCAGTGAAAATGTCTTTCAAGATTGAGGATAAAATAAAGAAAATTTCAGGCAAAAACTGAGAGCATGTGTTAACAATAGACCTAAACTAAAGGGAATTCTGGAGAATGTGGTTTAGGCTAGAAGGAAATGGTCTCAGGTGGGAGGTAAGAGTTTTTAAAAGGAATTAAATAAAAGGAATAAAATGTAGGCAGTTCTAAAGAATATTTATTTGTGAGATTAAAAAACATAGAATTAAAATAAACAACAAGGGCATTAAAATTGGCAGTGTGTTAATTCAATGAAGATTTTAAAGGTTCTTTTTCATTTATGAGGGGGTCTGGAAAGAAAGTAAAAGTGCTAAATTCAATCCCATACATATTGACAATTATATTACATGTAAATGAAATAAATTCTTCAATTAAAGACAAAGATTGGCAGGCTATTTAAGATTAAATGTTGTTTACAAAGACATGTCTAAGGAAACAAAAGAATGTAGGGATAAATGGAAAGAGGCACACTGTGCAATACTTTTAAAAAACACCCTGGTATTGCTCTATTAATATTAGTACATACATAAACAATATGACTCAAGAAAACTATATTAATATTAGGCAAATGGAAACCTCCAACCAGTATGAGCAACATGATATATTTTATTTATATAAAATATAAAAATTATAGTGTTTATAAAAATATTTCATATGAAATTATGAAAAATATTCTTAGGGATATGTTTAAATGAAGTAAGACTATTAAAGGAAAGCAAAGGAATGATGAACCTTGGAGTGAGCCAGGGCATGGAAATCAGTGGTTATAGACGGCAGTAGGAATGTATGTAGCCTGTTTGAACAAGCACACCTCCACAGAAGGTACCAAATTGCCAAAGGGAAATAAAAAGATATCCAACTTCTTCATTTTTTAATTACAGAAGTAAATAAATACCATAATATGATTAATACCACCACCAGACTGGCTACAATTTTGATGATTGGCTAAAAATTTGATTCCCCAGTGTTGGTGAAAATGTGGAACAACAGCAAGTCTCAAAAAAACAGGACACGCTCTTTCGAAAAATTTTGCATCATACATTAATGTTAGATCTGTGTATAGCTTTGTTACTGGGGCACTTCTAGCCCAGACTGAGTGCTTTTGTGCAGTGGGGCATGCATACAAGCAAGGTCAGCACAGCATCAGTGATCACAGCACCAAGCAGAGGACAACCTGCTGGGAGCACCCCCAAGACCAGGCAGGAGCCTGTTCAAACTCAGGTGTGAGGTTCCATCCATTTAAAATGTACTTCTTAGAATGTTAAATGTGAAAAATGTGCTTCTTAGATTTGAGGAAGCAAGATACAAATTCTGATGCATTTCAAATAATTATAAACTTCTAGGTAGCTGAAGGTGATGCCTGTCACCTCAGTTCCTCCCTCCCAAAATTTCCTTGAAAAACAATGCAGAACAATAAGAAGGAAAAAGTAAAACTACACAAAAACTATGACCTCTGCATAAATGTGGAGAATACCCAAACTTCAAAAGTGCCCCAGTAACAAAATTACCATAAGCAAAAAGAGAAAGAATGACCCTCTGCAGCACCCAGTCCTCATGCTCTACTGTGGGCTGTGCAGACAAAGGCACAAGCAAGGTCAGCACAGCATCAGTGATCACAGCACCCTGTGCAGCACCCAGTCCCCATGCTCCACCTCGGGCAGACTAAGCGACACACAGGGACAAGAGAGGAGGGGTGAGTAACAGCACCAGGGTTTATCTAAACCACCATCAAGAAGACTAACTACACACTAAGTCTTAAAAACAGTAACAAAAAGTTTAAGTACGTCAGAGCACCAACTAAGAAATGAACTTAAAAGTACGTCCAGTTTGAAAGGTGGCTTTCAAAATGCTCAGCTTTTGGGAGAGAAAAAGGCAAAAAAGAAAGGAAAAGTATCCTTTGGAAATTGGGTGGCAAAAGAGAAAGAGGTAACAGGGAAATATTTAGGGCCTTACAAAAGAAAAGAGAACCAAAAAGTGGGAGGACACATTTTTGCCTACTACCACAACGAAACAGTCTATTAAATTATCTGGACTTTGATATATTGACAGAAGAGGGTGCCATTGAACTTGAAATCCTATAAAACACTCCAAGAGCACAGACATGAACAGGAACAAAATTAACAGATCTGTACAGTTATTGCAAATCAAGAAACAAAAACCAACACACACAAAGTGAGGAAACTCCCCCTGAAAAACAGTTATGAGGCAGCAAAACCACAAAGATGACATTTATTCCAAATGCAGTTAAGTACACTCAAAGAAGCATTTAAAGATATGAATAACCACCCTGAATTATAAATTCAAAAAAGGATAAAAAACTCCAATAAGAACTGAAAAGAGAGTTGATTGAATTCAGGAAAGAGATGAAAGAGCTGAAAAAATTATCTTAGAAATGGGTAAAAATTGCAAGGTGTTCAAGAAAGATAAAACTCAAGTGAAAGTTTAATAGGAAGCATTTAGGAAAGGAATGAAAACAACCAAAAAATGAATGTGAATTGAGGAAAGTAGTAAAAAGACACCAGGCACAGTAGCTCACACCTGTAATCCCAGAGTTTTGGGAGGCCAAGGTGGGAAAAGCACTTGAGATCAGGAGTTTAAGACTAGCTTGGGTAAAATAGTGAGACCCTCCCCATCTCTACAAAAAAATAATAAAAATTAGCCGGCTGTGGTGGTGTGTATCTGTAGTCCTAGTTACTGAGGAGGCTGAGGCAGGAGGATCACTTGAGTTGAAGAGTTGAGGCTGCAGTGAGTTACGAGGACACCACTGCACTGCAGCCTGGGCAATAGAGTGAGAGAGGTAAAGAGTGTCAGAGAGCCGTGGAAATGGAAGATAGGCAAGGAAGGAGGAGCACTTGTATTGTCGGAGTCCCCAAGGAAGAAAAACGTCAATGAAACAGAATATATTAAAAACTATAAATAAGAAGACTTTTCTGAACTGACAACAAAGAGATCTATATCTACATAGCCAAAAGATGTATCGAGTGCCTGGAAAAGTTAACCCAGAATGATCAACTCTGAAACATTCTCTAGTAAAATGATTGGCTGTTAAAGAAAAAGAAAAAACCCTCAAAGTCTCAGGCTGGTGCCTGTGGCTCAAAGGAGTAAGGTACTGGCCCCATATGCCAGAGGTGGTGGGTTCAAACCAAGACCCAGCCAAAAACTGCAAAAAACAAACAAACAAACAAAAACAAAAAACAACAAAAAAAAACCCCCTCAAGGTCTTTAGGCAAAAAGATCAAATAACTTATAATGGCAATAAAGTTTCTGTCATTAGACTTTTACAAGCCAGTGCAAGGAAACAATGGAACAATATTTAAAAAATACTTAAAAAGAAAGTGATGTGTACATAATACACTAAAAACAAACATGAAGATGGGAGTGGAAATAGTACACATCTTGACAATGTACAAATGTACGACTGAAAAGTGGGGAAGAAAGACAGAAAGAGGAAAATAAAATAATCTCAGTGCTTGTTGTGTAGAAGTGGGTGGGAGTACAAGGGTATCAGGTGTTATTAATACAAATGGGAAACTGGGTGTTAAAGGTTCAATAATAGAGGACAAGGGCATAAAAATAGCTTAGGAGCACAAAGCTAACAACTAGAACAAAAACACAATCCTTCCTAAATTACATAAAATTGAAGTTTGGCAGCACCTGTGGCTCAAAGGAGTAGGGTGCCAGCCCCATATGCTGGAGGGGGCAGGTTCAAACCCAGCCCTGGCCAAAAACACCCCTGCAAAAACAAAAACAAAACAAAATCGAAGTCCAAGAGCAAAGAATAAATACTGTGTAGAAAGAGAAATGTAGCAAATATAACAAAATATGCAGAATTGCACAAGTCAGGACAGACTAAACATATCAATCACATCAGTAAATATCAATGGGCTCAGCTCACCTATTTAAAGAAAAGATTTTCACTTTGGCAGAAATCAAGACAAACTAAATGTCATGTATAAGGTTTGCACCTGAGACAAAGTGGATTCCAAAAGGTCAAAATAAAGAGATGGACAAATGCGTACTGGACAATGGAAAGTCAAAGAGTAGGGCAGTGATCCTGATGACAGCACGGAAGTCCAGTCCTCTAGGCATCACGTGCATCAGGCAGGGCAGCTGGTAATGCTGAACGTCACGGTTCATAGAGAAGGCAGACACTTAATGCATACGGATGGACCCAATAACACAGCAAACATCTTTATGAAATGAAAGCCACAAGACTTGGAAGGTCATGATGATGGAAACACAGTCATGTTTCTGTAACTGACACTCAGTACCAGACCCATCAAGAGGACAGAAAAATGAACCAAGAACCTGGAAAACCTGAACTAGACAGTCAGCAAGGCAGCCTTGCGAACACCTGGGCAACCTCATTTCACCGCACTGCCCTTTACTTTGCAGGTGTGACGCTTTACACATTGGACGACTGCGCTGACCCTGCCTCTAGCAAGTCCATTGGCAACATTTTCCCAACAGCCTGTGCTCACTTTGTGTCTCTGCATCACATTTTTATAATTTTTACAATATTTCAAATGTTTTCATGATAATTATGTCTGTTTTGGTGATCTGTAACTGGTGACCTTTGATGTCATTATTGTAATTGTTTGGGGGAACCATGATCTGCACCCAATAAACGTGGGTTCCAACTGCTCCATGTGCCAGCCCTTCCCGTCTCTGCCTCTCCCTGCTCTCCTCCCATCTCCTGGTCCCAGAGACACAGCAATATCGAGATTAGGCCAATGAATAACCCTAGAAAGGTCTCTAAATGTTCAAGTGAAAGGAATTAAGTCTCTCATTTTAAATAAGAAACTAGAAATTATAAAGCTTGGCGAAGAAGCATGTTAAAAGCTGAGAGAGCGCAAGAGCTGGGGCTCTTGTGCCAAACAGGCAAGTTGTGGATGGGAAGGAAAAATTCTGGCAGGAAATTAAAAGTGCTACATGCGAATAATAAGAAAGTGAAAACGGCCTCATTGCTGATAAAAAGCAAGATTTAAAAGTCTGGACAGAAGATCAAACCATCCCCTCAAGCCAAAATCTAATCCAGAGCAAGGCCCTCCCCTCTTCAGCAGCTGAGAGAGGGGAGGAAGACACTTAAGAAAAGTTTGAAGCTGCAGAGGCAGGTTCAGGGGGTTGAAAGAGGCCGTCTCCATAGCACAGAAGTGCAAGGTGAGGCAGCAGGTGCTGCTGGAGAAGCTGCAGCATGCCGTGCAGAAGTCTAGCAAGGATGTGAAGGTGGCTACCCTAAAGCATGGATTTTTCATGTAGACAAAACAGCCTTCTACTGGAAGTAGATGCCATCTAGGACTTCCACAGCTCGAGAGAGGACATCAGTGCCTGGCTTCAAACCTTCAAAGGGCAGGCCGACTCTCTTGTTAGGGGTGAATGCAGCTGGTGACTTGAAGTTGAAGCCGGTGCTCATTTACTGTTCCCAGAATCCTGGGGCCCTTAAGAACGATGCTAAGTCTACTCTGCCTGTGCTCTGAAGTGGAGTGACAAAGCCTGATGACAGCACATCGGTTACAGCACGGCTTACTGAGTATTTTAAGCCCACTGATGAGACCTACTGCTTAGAAAAAAAGATTCCTTTCCAAAGATGACTGACAACGTATCCGGCCACCCCAGAGCTCTCATGGAGACCTGCAAAAAGATCACATGGTTTTCCTGTCTGTTAACACAACATCCATTCTGCAGCCCATAGATCAAGGAGTCATCGTGACTTACAAATCCTAGTATTTAAGAAACACGTTTTATAAGGCTGCGGCTGCCAAAGCCAGTGATGCCTCTGATGGATCCGGGCAAAGTCAACTGAAAACCCTCTGGAAAGGATTCTCCACTCTGGACACCATTAACGACAGTCATGATTTATGGGAGGGGGTTAAATATCAATATTAGGAGGCATCTGGAAGTTGAATCCAACCCTCACGGATGACTTCGAGAGGTTTAAGACCTCAGTGGAGGATGTCACTGCAGAAAGAGCAAGACAATCAGAATTAGCAGTGGGGCCTGAAGATGGGACTTCATCGCTCTGATTTCACATCAGATTTGAAGAGATAAAGACCTGCTTTTTACAGATGAGCAAGGAAAGTGCTTTCTTGGGCGGCACCTGTGGCTCAGTAGGTAGGGTGCTGGCCCTATATACCGAGGGTGGTGAGTTCAAACCCAGCCCTGCCAAACTGCAACAAAAAATAGCTGGGTGTTGTGGAGGCACCTAGAGTCCCAGCTACTCTGGAGGCTAAGGCAGGAGAATCACCTAAGCCCAAGAGCTGGAGGTTGCTGTGAGCTGTGATGCCACAGCACTTTACTGTGGGCGATAAAATGAGACTCTGTCTCTTTAAAAAGAAATAGTGGTTTCATGAGATGGAATCTACTCCTGGAGAAGATGCCATGAGCACTATTGAAATGGAAACAAAGGATTTAGAACATTATAAACTTAGCTGATAAAGCAGTGGGTTTGGGAGGACTAACTCCAACTTTGAAAGAAGTTCTACTGTGGGTAAAATGCTATCAAACAGCGTCGCACACCACTGAGAAATCTTCAGTAAAAGGAAGAGCTGATTGATGTGGCAAACTTCATTGTTGTCTTATTTCAAGAAATTGCCACAGCCACTCCAGCCTCCAGCACCCAGCACCCTGATCAGTTAGCACCAGCAACATCAAGACAATACCCAACCCCAGCAAAAAGGTTATGACTCACTGAAGGCTCAGGTGCTTGGTAGTGTTTTTAGCAAGAACATCTTATAAATTAAGGCATGCACACTATCTTTCAGGATAGGCTGCTACTGCACACTTCCCAGACCGCAGCACAGTGGAAACCTGACTGGAAAACCAGCACACTGGGTGGCTGAGCTGCAGTGGTCTGGGACCACTCCTGTCGTATCTGCAGGTGCGTCTGTACCTAACTCTACACCCGATGACAAAAATCACACCTGCTTCTCAAGTGTCCATGGGACAGTCACAGAAAGTGTTTAGAAGGTCAGTAAATTCACAAAGTAGAAGTATTACAGACAACCTTCTTGCCGCAAGGCAGCAACAATAGAACGTTCTAACAGAAAGAAGAGGGCTCTGCCACAGAGACACTGGACATCTTCCTGGAAACGGCTCTCTGGCACTGGGAGCCCGCGAGAGCTCTTCTGGTGACTCCTGAACTTTACTGAACTAGGAGGCAGGTGCAGCAGCTGGGGGCCAGGGACCTGCGGGGTGAAGGTGCACCCTGTGTGGGAGGAGGGAGATGGGCTGGGACAGGTGAGACAGTGAGAGGTATGCAGGGCAGTGGGATACGGGTTCTGAGTGAGCTGAAAGGTGGGACGAGGTGGCATGGAGATGCTTGAAGCTGGTGATGACCATGTGGAGGGCGTGGATGCTGTGGGATGGGGCAGCTGAGAGACAGGAGATCCAGGCTCAAAGAAGTCAGGAGGGAAGGATGGCTAAATCCCTGAGAGTCCAGGCAGGGGACTGAGTGGGAGGGATACCTTTTCGAGGAGCAAGGGGTGAGCTAGGGCGGTGTGTGGTGGATGGGGGCAGGTGGCATCCACTGAGGACCTGGAATTCAGAGCTGGGATTTTAGTGAGGTTGGGCCACGAGCAGCATTGACCCTGGCCTACCTCTTGGCCCAGGGTTCCCAGGGCTATGGAAGAGAAGCCAGCCCTGCCTGAGAGTATGGTGGTGGCCTCTGGAGGTTGAGTGTGTGTGGGGTCCTCGGAGGAGGAGGATGAGACACAGGGGTCTTTGCTGGTGAATGGTGAGGCGCTGGTGTTGGCTGGGAACACACAGGGTCCTGGGCCCCTCCCCATCAGGTGATGGGGTGGTGGAGGCTGGGGCAGGGTGACTCACAGTGAGCATGGCCCCCAGCAGTAACGAGATACATGAGCGGGTGTGGGCTCCCTCCCTGCACCCAGCCCTAGGAGGCTGGGAGGGCAAAGGATGGAGGGAGCAGAGGGCCAAGTTGGGGCCAGGCACCTGTCCAGGGGGATGGAGAAGTCCAGGAAGGCTGCCACCAGCTCGGGAGTGTGGCTCCGGGCCAGCAGGGTGATGGCGCGCAGGGTGTTTTCCTTGGCTTGGGGGATGCGCAGAGAGCAGAGGTGGATGTGGATGGCCCGGCCCATGTTGGCCACCTGTGGGGAGGGGGCAATTTGAAGGGAGCCTGGCTTGCCCTGGGAGCCCTGAGGGGGTGTCCTTTTTGCCCTGGTAAGCATGAAGCCACTTAAGGTATGGTCCTGTCCTGAGCAGTCTTCCTGTCCTGAAGACGCCTGGTCTTAAGGGTATCCCAGTCTGAGGGGAGGCAGGTCCCCCACGCCTTGCATGGCATTGGAGGTCTTCACACTCTGTCCACTCTGCCCAGTCACCGTATGGTTCAGACACTGCGCCTGAATCTTGCTGCTCCCTGTGCCTGGAGGGCCCCTCTGCCTTCTCCTTTGGACCCATCTAGCTCATCCTGATGCCCCGTGCAGTGACCCTGACCGACCCCACCCATCCGCAGGCCTGGGCATCAGGCATCCTCGTGCTGTGCTGCACCTCCCCCACCTGCAACCACTTCTGCCTCTGCAGATGCCATGCTGTCCTGCTAAGGTCTGCTGTGTGTCTGCTGCCCTGCGTTTCCTCCTCACCCAACCTCTACATCAGAGCCTGCAGCTACTGCTGGGTTGAGGCACATGTGCCCCCTGATGCCGTAGTCACTGCCTGGGACCTGGGGATTTGTGTGGGCCAGCTTTCATTCACTCATTAGTTCAAACCCTCAGACTGACTGTGTAGGACAGGACCTGTGTCCACCGCCATCATGCCCAAGGCTCTGAGCCCAGGGGGCTGACTGCTGGGCCCGCCCTCTGCCCTGGCCCAGCCCTCCATGGGTGCCCAGGCCCCTCACAGTCTTCAGCTTGGCCCCGTGATCCTGGATGACAGCAAGCAGCATCTCAGCAGCCGCCTGCACGCAGAAGGAGCTGTTGGAGCCCAGGTTGTTGATGGCTGTCCAGAGGAGGTCGTTCAGCTCCCCCACTGTGAGATGCTGTGTGATCTCCTGCAGCAGTGGGGTGGGGACAGTCGTCACCTGGGGCCCTGGTGGCCGGCACCTGCCTCCCCACTTCTGCTTTACCCGTCTCCTCAGCCCGGCTCCCAAGTCTCTGAGCATGCCCAGCCTTTTGAACACTCTCTGCGTCCCCAAGCATGTGCCCAGAGATTTTCAGCCTACTACTTCCACCTCTCTGGGAGCCAAACACAGTCAGGTCTCTTTCCTCACTCACATCCCGAGCTCGTCTGGGGACTCAGTGGCCCAGCCTGCCTCCTCCTCTCCCCTCCCCTCCTCATAGGGCTTTGTCATCTGCCAGCTCAGCCAGTGGGGTGCTCACCTCCACCAGGCCCTGCCCTCTTTATGAGCATTTCAACCAAAGAGAAAGTGAACTTCATGGCTAAGAAGGATCTTCAAGGTTACCTACACCAACTCCCAGGCCCAGAAAGTACATGAGCTGCCCTTGGCCATGGAACAGTGCAGAGGCGGTAGACCAGGCTGGGCTCCTGTGCCCACAGAAGCACCACCTCTACTGTGCTGTAGAGGTCCACAAGCAGACCACAAGCTGCTCAAGAGTAATGAAGGCTCTTCAGAAGGTGGTGGTTCTGATCCCTGCCTCATAGCCTTAGATGACAGCCTCCTGGAGGGAGGTCCTGGGCCAGGTCACTGCTAAACAGACGGGGACCTGCTGGTACCACTGCTACCAGCCACATGGAGCTATTTACATTCACATTTCATTAAAAATTCAGTTCCTCAGAGATACTGGCCATATTTCAAGTGCTCAGTAGCTCCATGTGGGCAGTGTCTACCTTGGGTGGCAGGAATACAACCTGTCCATCCTTTTGGAGAGCCCTACTGGACAGAGCGGGCTCAGCACATCTTCTAATCAGGAGAAGCTAGGAGGCTGAAGCTGCAGTGATAAGAGGGGCCTGACAGAAAATTAGGAAGTTTGTGAGGGTGTAAGGATGGTAAAGTAAAGGGCTTCTTTGCCTATGAGTTTCTTTGTTGCAGTGTTTGAAAGTCTGTTGTGTTCCTGTATATTCAAGAATATAAAAATAAGTGTTAAATAATGGATATAAGAATATTTATGTGAATCTTATAATTCTAAAATTTGGTACAAAGCTTGTGAGACTGTTAGGTTATTAGTATGTTGGTTAGAATGTCTAAGTAAATCTAATGGAATCTTTGTAGATTGTAACAACTTTGTTTTTGGAATATTAGGCTAGAATATCTGTTATAAGATTAAATTTAAAATTGTTAGCTAGAATGTTAAACTTCTGGCTAGAGTTTTGGCATTTAGAAAGTTTATGAAGAAATTCAATGTGGAATTGTGGCTAGACACTTGAATCCCAGAATACTGTGATCTCAGGCTTTACAAAGTCTTTTGAGGTGTCTTAACTTTAATCAGAGAAATGAATAAATATGAGGTGGTGGTGGTGAAGAGGATGGTGTAGGGTCATGGTAATGGTATGGGGATGAGGGTATAGTCATGGTGGTGGTTATGGTGGGCATGCTGGTGGTGGTGGCCATTGTGATAATGAAGGTGGTGATGGTGGAGATGGTGACAGTGGTGGTGTTGATGGTGGTGGGGTGGTGATGGTGGTGACAGCAGTAGTGATGATGAACTAGAGGTGTATCTAAGATCACATAAAGAGTCAGGAACAAACCTGGGACCAGAACCCAGGCCAAAGTGTTCTCCAATCCAAGCCTGCCCAGACCTGCCTCTCTATGATTAGCAGACCTCCTAATCCTGTCCCCTTATCATTACTTCCATCTGCCCAGGCAGAGTCAGATGGACACCCACCCTCTGTGTGAAGGCACCACATGAGATGGAGCAAGCTGCCCCTTCCCAGGTCCTAGGCTTGTGTTCCTACTCACTCAGCCCCCACCCCAAAGGGCCCACATACGCTGGGGCCCTTAACTGCTGACCCCATAGAGCTGGCAGCCAGTGAAGCCCTTCCCTCCCTCCCTGCCTCTGCCCCCAGCCCAGGCTCTCTGAAGCCAAGTGTCCTCCCTGCTGGGCACAGACGATGGATGTGTTTGCCCCAAGGCTTTAGATTTTCCACATTGTTTCAGCACTCTGACCAGTTAACTGGGACTGGATCAAGTGGCACAAGGGACCCACAGCCACGTGCTGCCATTTCTTCATCATTTGGTTCAATCTGGCTCAATTTCTCGGGTGTTGTGAAGGTCAGCTATACCACCAGGTGAGACCCCACCTCCAACCCCAGCAAGCACAGAGGGCTTAGTTAGCCAGGGTTCAGCATCAACCACGGGTTGACAAGTCACCATCTCAGAGGGGACTGAGGAGGCTCATGCCACATTACCCCACATCCCACTTGCTCTAAGCCTCATGTTCTGAAGGTAATACAATTAAATCACGATGCAAAGAGGGACTGTAATGGGGAAATGTGAGCAGTCCAGGGAAGGCTGGAAAGGTGAGGAAGGTGCATGGTGTGTCTGTGGACCCCAGCCCTCAACAATGTGGGGGGTGTGTAAACTCCAGATTCCGTGGTGTATCCCCCACCTCCAGATACCTTGGGTGTGCTCTGGACATGCCCCCCACCTGGACCTGCCCACGACTCTCAGGGCTTTGACCTTGATGACTTGGGAGCTGCTGAGCTGAAAGACCTGGTTCTTCTCCTGCTGTAACATTGTCTCCAGGGGGTCGGGGGGAGTCGCCTTCTGGTCTTCACTGCTCCAGGGTGGGGCTCCGTCCTTGCTGGACTGAGAGAGCTTCCTGAGGGTCGTCGGGGCTACCCGTGAAGCTTCTCTTTCTGGCCAAGAGCAGGGTGGGGGTGAGAGCTGGGCCACAGTGGGCTTGGGGTGGGGTCATTTGCAGCCAGTGGCATGCCTGTGCTGCAGTTTGGCGAGGCCATTATAGGGCTACGTTCAGACCAGGGTTGGGTGTATGAGCAGATTTGGGGGGAGGCTGAGTCCGAGGGTACTGGTGTGGGTCTGCCTGAGGTGGTGGTAGGAGGGGGCTGTGGTGCTGTAGAGGCTGGGAGGCTTACCTTTCTGGTACATGAGGAGCTGATGGAGATGGCACAACCCTTCCAGGCTGGAGTTCTGGGTGGCCTTGTCTGGGTCCTGGCATAGGACACCCAGCATGCCCACCAGCTGCCCAAACCTCTTGAAGTTCTCCTTTGGCTGTGTTGGGTGGGAGTGCAGGGAGCTGCTGACAGCAGAGCCCACCCACGGAGCCCCTGCCTGCCACTCACTCACCCTGGCACTGCTACTGTCAGAAGTGACCATCTCAGAGTGTGTGGCAGGGCTGAGACTGGGGTCTGGGCAAACTATGAGGGTTTGCCAAAACCCCAGAAATACATGGAAATAATATTTTAAGGAAACATTCAGAAAAACCAAAAGTAATGCAGAAAGCTCCACCATGAACAAAGTCTCAATATTTTTAACAAAGACAGGATCTGGCCCTGCATGCGAACGACCCTGCCTCTCTGGCCTTTCCCCTAACTCTGGCCATGGTGCCAATGAAACTTTATTACAAATACAATGGCCCTTGGACCACAGTTTGCTGATTAATTTTCTTTTTTTTTTTTTTTTTTGAGACAGTCTCACTAAGTCGCCCTGGATATAGTGCCATGACTTCACAGCTCACAACAACCTCAAACTCTTGGGCTTAAGCGATTCTTTTGCTTCAGCCTCTCGTGTGGCTGGGACTACAGGTGCTTGCCACAGCGCCTGGCTATTTTTTGTTGTTGTTGCAGTTGCAGTTGTCATTGTTTAGCTGGCTGGAGCCGGGTTTGAACCCGCCAGCCTCAGCGAATGTGGCTGGCACTCTACTCACTGAGCTATAGGTGCGGCCCTGCTGATTGGATTTTTTAAAACATCACATTGAATATGGATTTTTTGGTGCTCTGGGGAATTCTGCTCCTGAGGCAGCTGCCTCACTTGCCTTAATGAGGTAAGAGGTGTGGAAATGGACTTGGAGTGAACTGAAGCTACTTGGAGCCCATCCCCAGGGTCCCTCCTCTTTGAGGCTTCCTGTGGCAGCACAATCCCTATATCTTTCTGGTACTCTGTCTCCTGTCTCTGTTAAAACGGGCAGCTGGTGGAGTAGCAGGGCCAGGACTGAACTTCCTTGTGGCCTTGCCTTTCACTAAGGAGCTGATGCCTGCCTGGGCCAATAGATGCAGCAGCACCAACTCCCTGCACCTGCTGGTGTTCACTCAACCCAAGGGCAGCTGCCACAGATCAGGTTAGTGGGACCATGAACTGACGCGGCCCACCCTGGGGCACCAGGGAGTCTGGGTACAGTGGCTGCTCCACATAATAACACAGACCCCCATTTGGTGGAGCTGCACAGGGGAGGAGCCTCCTCCTCCTCTGATTCCCACCGTGGCCCTCTAAGGAGTCAGGGTTCAGGGTGACTGGGGTCTGGGGTCAGTTGTGTGGCTGGTCCTGCCCTCCCAGGCTTGCTTCCCCACATTTACAGAGAGAGACTAGCCGGGTATCTGCCAGCCTGAGCCCAGAGGAGGCTGAAAGAGGGTCCAGGACCCATCCTGACCTGGAGGCAGGTGTCCAGGGAGCCCTGGGAACCCCAAGAGCCCTAGCAGGCTCTGGGAGGAGGACAGCTCAACTTGGGCCCCTGGGCTCCAGAGCAGGAGGCCCAGCAGGTGCTGGGGTATGGACGCGGGCCGAGCTGGTACTCACATCCAGGAGAAGGTTGTGGCTTAGGAATTTGAGGAGGCTCGTGCAGCTGCTTACAGCCCGCTGCCTCTCGTGTGACTTCTCGGAGGCCAGCCAGACGTACATATGCTGCAAGGCGGGCAGGGTCAGGGAACTGTGCAGGCGGAGCTGCAGCCACTGGGGGCCTGGCTCCGCCCACCACCAGCCGGGCCCCACCCATCGCCCCAGGCCCCAACCACCCACCCTGTGGGTTCCACGGCCTGGGCCTCAACTTTCCCCTGGGTTCAGCCCCCTGGCTTTCTCTGTCCCTCTGCAACCCCTCTGCCCTCTGAGCCTCATTTTGTCCTTTTGTAGCAGGACATATCCCCTTCTGCTCAAAACCGTTTGAGGCTCTTGGTTCTCAACCTTTTCTGTGCCACGTGCCCACTTCTAGAACAGCACTTTCCCGGCTGGAGAATAGCATTACAAGGGAATGCAAGACAGCTTGAAACAGTTACCTCGAATAGCTTTAACCCAAATCTCAGCCTCTCTTTAAAGGCGGGATGGGATTAGTTTGTGATTCTGAGGTAGGGTAAGGATGTATATGGCATTTGGAGATTCTGAGACCTAGTGATGTCCCAGGAAACATCTGTGACTTCACTGGTGGCATCCCCTGTGCTCCTACGGTCATGCCACCTGCAGCTCAAGGTGAGGAAACCTGCAGAAGGCATTTCCTCCCTCCTGTGTTTCCACCTGGACTTTCCTCTGGCACCTCAGGTGGGCAGCGCTTGCCTCACCCCTGCCCAGCTTCTTCCCTGCCCTGGCACCTGCTGAGCAGCCTCACTCTCTTCCCCCTCCCCCAGACCTCCAACCCTTCTCTCTTAGGCCCCTCATCCTCCAGCCATGGAGCCTTCTCCACTCTGGCTTCTGGTCTCATCCCCGCTGCTCTCCTTGCCCTGCTCCCCCACACCCCACAGGCAGCCCTCACCGACAGCAGGAAGTGCAGCTCTGCATGGGTGGGGTTCTGGGAGATGAGGCTGTGCAGCATGTGGTCCAGCTCCTCCAAGGTCTTGTTGTACAGGGTCTGTGCAGGGGTGAGGGGCAGCTCAGGCAACACCAGGCCCCAGGTGGGTTAGGGTCAAGGGCTGCTGCATGGTCTGAGTGACACCTATGGCCTGTGCATGCCAGTCTGTCCCCCATTGGAGCTCACCCCGTGCCCACAGAGGGGCCCTCCACAGTCCTCATTAAGTTGACATGGAGACCAGGCAAAGAGGCTGTGGGACCACCAAGGGGCACAGATTTCTCAGTGGCCTGGGTGGGTTTATCCCCAGCTTGGCTGGCTTCCTGGGCAATGACTTGGGGCAGTGACCTGGGCTCAGAAGGCTCCTGCACTGGTTAATGTTCTGCTGTCTGAAATCCTGTCTTGAAATCCTTAACAAGTTTTAAGAAAGGGCTGGTGTTTTAATTTAGCACTGGGCCCTGCAAGTGGTGCAGCCCGCTCTTGCTGGTAGTCTTACAACCCAGGCCCCCCATGTTTGCTGCTTTGCTTGCCAAGCATGTTCAGGGAGGGAGGGGACCTCAGAAATGTCCCTGTCTACCTTGCAGTCTGGGGTCCACCAGGTGCAGAGCCCTGGGATCCTGGGAACTGGCTTCCTGTCTGACCACTTCCCTCACCTGGGGACAGCATGAAGCCAGCCCGCCTGTCAAGGTGGAGGCAGGCAGCGGGTGGGAGAGCAGGAGCCCTGGCCCAGTGCTCCCAGTGCTGGACCCCTTGCCACCAGGGCGCTCTCTGGGTGAGCTAGCTATAGGGTCACTGTGTTATCTGGTCACTCTGGACTCCTGTGGGGCTGGGGTGGGGGCAGATGCTACCCTTCTGGAGGGCTGTGGCCATGGTCTTGTCCTGGATGCAGGGGACCCCTCACTCTCTCACCATCTCAACAAAAGTGCTTATCTGTTCAGTTCCAGGTTGGACCCAGCCTAAGGGGTTCAAACCCTGAATCTCCTGCTGGACAGCTTCCTTTCTCTGGAGCTATTCTCTTAACCCTGGGGATGGTCATATATAGTCCTTAGAAAGGCTGGCACATAGTAGGTGCTCAGTTAACCCCAGCTGGCTGGTCTTTTGCTGCAGGCTATCAGAGCCTGGTGAGCCATATGTGCCCTCTGCTAATGGCCATGAGCAATGTGGGTGGCTGGCCAGGTCTGTGGATAGCAATCCCAGAACTCCTTCCTCTAGCCTCGTGGGGGGTAGGGTGGGCTGGACAAGGCCTGATGGGAGATGACCAGTAAGTAGCTGGGGGTGAGAATGGACTCACCTGCAGGTATTATAGGGACTTAGTGTCTGAGTGGGACCCGTGTGAGAATGGGGAGCTCATCCCTTAGAGGGAGGCACCACCTTTCCTCTCTGCTTCCCTCAGGCTGCTGGGAGTTGGAGAAAAGCTCTAGCCTGGCCTGCCTTGGAGACCCCACAGGGCTGACAGCCCAGCGTGCCATCCCTGCAGGGAGGGAGAGAGGCCATGCACACTGCCGTGTACCCTGCCCCCCGGCTCTGCTCCCAGTCTCATTTCGGCCTCCTGATGTTCAGCACCATCAGTTTTAGTGACATTATTCCCCTTCACAGGTGGGCAAACACGCGGGTGCTCAGAGGAGCTGAGAAACTGCCCAGGGTCCCCCAGCCCTGGGGGGTGGGTGATGGCCAGCCTTGCTCTCCCAAGCATGCCGGTGTCTTTCCTCTGCTCAGGGTTCAGGCTCAGGGACCTCACCTTGATGTTGGGCGGCTCCAGAAAGAGGCAGGAGTGCTTTTCCAGGACATCCAGCAGCGGCAGGGCAAACACGCTGCGGAAGCAGGTAGAGAGGAGCTTCGACTTCTTTTCGAAGTCCAAGGGTGGTGGCAGCTCACTGTTGGGGAGACAGAATGGTGAACCTGGGGACAGGGGGAGGTCTGCAAAACTGGCTTGTGAGTGCCAGGAAGCACCCACTTCATTCCATGGACTCCAGCCTTCTGCTCAACATGGGGACAGGGCTGGCTGTACACACACGCCTCCCTGGCCTCTTGCTTGCCTCCCTGGGGCCTTGTGTGGTGTGTCCCAGCCAGGTAAGCTCCTGCTCACTTCTCCTTTCAGTCTCTGGCTTTAGATAGTTCCTTGGTGCTGATGACCCCAACTTTGTGTCTCTAGCCAGATGTCTAAGGAGTGTCCTGCTTCAGCCCAGCTTGGGTGTGCCTGTCACTGTGCAGGGTAACACCATCCTTCTCACGGTCTGGAGCACAGCTGCTGCCCCTTTTCAGGTCATTTCCCTCCCCTTGGGCTGTGTCCAGTACTCCAGCAGGTCTTGACAACTCTACTTCACACTTTATCCAGTATTGAAGGACTTACTATTGATCAGGTCACCTGTTACCTTCTCCTGGACTGTCCTGGGGGTCCTGACTGGCCCCCCATTTCTTTTGCTGGAACCACCACCTTTTCCCCACTCTGTGTCCAGACATTCCTTCTCAAATGTAATCTTTCCAGAGGCCCAACTTCTCTCAGCCAAGAGCTGACATCCCTGAAGTGGTCTCCCCACGACTCCTGGGACCTCATCAGCCCTCGCCTCTCACTCAATGCCTGCAGCCACCCTGGTGCCCTATTTGTCCTCCAGTAACCCCAGTATGCATCAGTCCCAGGGTCTTTGCACTTGCCATTCCCTCAACTGAATACTTGCAGGGCTCGCTCTCTGACCCTTTTAAGGTCTTTGTCCCAAAGTCCTCTTTTAAGCAGCCTATCCTGGCCTCAGGCTGTGTCTAAGAGCCTGAAGAGCTCTGGGCTTGTGGTGGGTGCACAGTCTACCAGTTCTCACTGAGCCTCCACCCTGTGAGGATTTGACATCCCCTCCCTGGCTTCCTCCTATCTTGTCTGCTTTCCCTGCCCACATCAGTCCCTGTCGTGTGTGGGGTCCCTGGAAGAACCAAGTGACTGGAGGGGACCTGGCTGTGCATCATCTTGCTCCCTGAGTATCAGTCTCAGAAAACTGGGACCTTGGCTGCTGGCTCACAGCTGGTCCTCAGAACCTGGAAGAGTGCCTGGCACATAGTAGGTGCTCAGCCTCTGGCCTCTCCCCCCTCCACCACCACCTCACCGTCCTGCCAGCACCCAGTCCGAGCGGAGAGGCTGCTTGACCCTGTGGAGGGCCCTGTGCGGGCCAGGGGCTTACCAGAGGCTGGAGATGATGTTGATGGTCTGCTGGCGGCTCAGCGTGCACAGGGTATCCTGGGGCTCCTTCTCCATCAGAACCTGCAAGGCAGGTATGGGGTTGAGTCATTCAGGCCTGGCCTGTCCCACTATGACACCAGGTCTCATCTCCACTTGTAGACCTCAGTGCCTGAACTATAGGATTTTGCTCCAGCCCTCAAAGCACTGGGGTCAGACAGGTTCCCCATGTGCATGACCACGGGCAGGTCCCCAAACTGCTCTGTGAGCTCATAGATATACGGTCTGTTGCACATGTGTTCTGTATGTATGTGGCAAGGCGTGCAGAGCAGTGTCTGGGTTCCAGCGGGAGTCAGGG
This sequence comes from Galagoides demidoff, assembly GCA_963574575.1. Classification (NCBI taxonomy): domain Eukaryota; kingdom Metazoa; phylum Chordata; class Mammalia; order Primates; family Galagidae; genus Galagoides; species Galagoides demidoff. The sequence goes on along the minus strand of CAUYQV010104051.1, from coordinate 11,914 downwards.
AACAGGAACTGCTCTTTAATTAATATGCTTGTTATTGGCTGTTACTGTAATTGCCTGGTCACTCCTGGGGGACCCATGGGACCTCTAGCACCACAAGCTGCTATAGCCAGTCTGGGCCCTCAGTGAGGTCAGCAGGTGTACAGGGGTGGCACTGGCCTCTGACCTCAGCTGTACCCCCTGTGAGGTAGACATAGCCATCTTGGGGTCCCTGGAAGAACCAAGTGACTGGAGGGGACCTGGCTGAGGGAGGTGCCCTCCTCTGCCCCATTGCACGTACCATCAAACATTCGAGGAGCTTGGGGGTCTGGGCGAACTCATAGCTGTGGGCACCCTCGTCCCGATGGATGGCTCCCATCAGCATCAGGACGGCAGAGAGGAAGCTCTGCTTCAGTATCTCATCCTGGCATGAGGTGGGCCCAGGACAAGAGGACAGGGTCAGGGTTGAGAGGACAAGAGTGTGTGGGAGAATGTGAGGGTGTGTAGTGTGACCCAATGGCAGCAGGGGAATTGCTGAAACAGCAGAGACCAGTCAGGTATAAACCCTAGGAGAGTGCCTCTAAGTCTCTCGAAACATGCCAGTCCCAAGCCCTAGTGCCACTGCAGCCATGTGGTCCCCCTGGGGCAGAAGTAGCTCTATGAGCCCCTCAGAAAGGTCCAGCTTGGAGACCCCTGGAGTAGAGTATGGAGTCCATGTGGCATGATAGAAGTTAGCTAAACCTGTCCATACCCACCTCCCTCTCCCTAAAAAGGGAAAACCCAGGGTTTGCATTGAGAGAATTCTGGAGGGGGAGGGCACTCTGGAAACTTGGCGAGCAGTGGGGTGAGCTCCCAGGCCTGGGCGGCCCAGGGCCCCAACTCTGATGAGCTGCTGGGCTTGTTGGGCTGGAGTCCAGACCCAGTCCTGGGAGGGGGTATGGCAGGATACTGGGGCCCTCTAGAGGGCAGCCCTGGGCCCATACCCAGGAGCTGTAGTGGAAGTAGAAGATCATCCGTGACAAGATGTTGTCTACCCAGGGGAGGATGTGGGCCTTGGCCTTGGCTGCCACCTGTCCATACGCCAGGAGGATGGTGCTGCTGGCCCACTTCCACTGCAGGTCCTCTGTGTTCTGGCCATGGGCGTGAGGGGCAGATAAGGAGTGTCGGGGTCAGCAGAGCACTGGAGGCAGGGTGTCCTGAGGGGTTGGGGTGCTGGGCCCCCACTGACCTCAGCAGGAAAATGGGGGAAATGGAATTGGCTTTTAGGGGGTTGGATGGGCCTTGTCAGGGCCACTCAGGAGCATGTAGGGTGCTCACTCTGTGGGAACTGGCTGGAGTCTAGGTCCTTACCACCCCCTCCTTGAGGAGCCCAGGGCCGTGAGCCCATCCCTCACCCACCTCCCCCAGACCCCACTTCCTGCTGAACGGGCAGCATCTGGCTCGTGGCCCCCCTTGGGCTGCTGGAGGCCTGGGAGGATCATGCCTGACCCAGAGAGGTGAGGACATGGAGCTTCGGCTCTGGTGGGACCTGGAGAGTGTCGGGGGCAGGTGTGTTCCTGTGACTAAGGCACACTCTGAGGGCTTGTGATGTGGGCTCGGCCCTGCTCTGCCACTTGCTGGCTGTGGGACCACAAGACTCTTGGCCCTGGCTGGGTTGTCAGTGGTCAGCTGTGAGCAGACCTGGGGGTAGTGTGGATGGCCACCTTCCCCTCACTTGTCCTTGGGCTCCCCACCCCGAGGCTCGGTGTCCAGCATGGTCCCTCCAGCAGTGGGGAAGGGGTGGCACTGCTGTCTGCTGTCCGCTCACAGGACACAAGGCTGCTCTCTGACCCATGCCTCACATTTTAGAGGGGTCAGTGCCAAAGGGCCAATGGTAGACTCTCAGCATGTCATAGGTGTGGTGAGGCCTGAGCCCCTCTATGTGCCAGGGACTCCCCAGCAGCCCAGGGAGGGAGGAATTGTTATCTAAGAGGGGGAAACTGAAGCACAGAGGAACTGCACTGCAGGGGGGTTAGTGGTGGGACTGGAGGCCAGGGTTTGAGCCTAAAGCTCACACTCCTGATCTCACCCCAGGAATCCCAGCTTGGAGTCTGGGGTTTCATGGAGGGTGAGCGTCCTGGTGTCCCCACCTCTTGACAAGGTTCCTGTGGCCCCTGGACTGATACCTTCTGGGAGAAGCTGTGGAGGCTGCATTTGATGGGTGTGCTCCGACCAAACCGGTCCAGAACAGCCCAGACATCATCCAGGTGGCGGGTCGCGGCCAGCCCCAAGGTGAGAGCAATGCCCTGTGTGGGTGGGGACCAGGGCCACTGATGAGGGCACCACAGGGCCACAGGACTGGGCCTGGGCTCTCACCTGGCAGGTGTGAAAACCGAGGCCCAGGTGGGGGTTGGGGGATCCTCCAAGGTCACAGGGCATTCACCCCCACCCCACATGCTTTAGGACAGGCAAGTCCAAGCCTCGCCCGTGGGGCATCTTGTATGGGGGCTGATGGGTGGGCTGAGGGGAGGCAGCAGGCAGAGATGGATCCCTGGAGATCTGTCATCCCTCACCACTAGTTCTGAGCAGATGTATGCTGGGGTAGGGATGAGGAGATGGAGATGTGTGTGGGATGAAGGAAGAGGACCTAAGTTGTGGGTGAAGTCAGGGATCAGTCTGTGACCAAGGTCAAGGCTCAGACTCTGTGCTCAGTGTATGACCAGGATCAGGGTTCAGGGCTCAGTGTATGAAAAGGCCAGGAGTTAGGCTGAGACCAGGTCAGGACCCAGGTTATGACCTGGATCAGTGCTCAGTGTGTGGCCAGTGTCAGCGTTCAGTGTATGACCAGGGTCAGGATCAGGTGTCAGTAGGGAGAAGTCTCTGTCTGTGACCATGTTTAGGGCACGTGTCACCAGCCATTACACTAAGCCTGTGGTCAGGATCAGGTAGTCATTGGGACAGGGTGGAGCCTAGGTCCTCACCTCCCTCTGCTTGGGCCACTGGTGGGATGTTCCCAGGAGAGTTTGCAGGTGTGTCCTGACGGTGGCGCTGTTCCCTTCAGCTTGAAGGATGAGCCCGTAGTAGATAAACAGGAAGGTCTGCGGGAGGGTTTGCGTCCTGTCCTGAGCCTGACCTGCCTTCCTCCTGTGGCCTGCCTGAGCAGCTTGGCCCCCTCAGTTGGCCTCCCTGGCCCTTCAGCCATCCTCACCACTCTGCTCTGGGACTGTCTAAGCCTCGGTGGTGCAGCAGGGTGTGGCTCCAAGCCCTCTGCCCAGGCCCCCCATCCTTGCTTCTCTGGAGCACATCAGTTTATTTCTAGGGTCCTGTGCATCTTGTGGATGGAGCCCCTGGGGCCCTGTGTGGGGCAGGCAGGGGTGCCTTGGGGAAGGCAGGGGTCCCACCTTTTCTGGGGGCTGCTCCTGTTGGGTGGGGCTGGGCTTGCTGAGTGTCCACAGTAGCTCCTTGGCCCACACGTCTGTGTTCAGGAATGGGACTGACTTGATAGCCATCTATTAGCAGAGGATGGGCAGGGGTGGAATGGGCCCTTCCTCCACCTGAGGGTGGGGGGCCTCGGTCTGTGCTGGCCCCAGTCCCCTTGGCCTCCCTGAGCCCTCAGTCCCTCACTCCCTCATCCCTTCCCTCTTCTGCATCTCCAGGACCCAGCCGTCTTGTTTGTTTCTTGGCTCTTAGGGATGGGAAACTCATTCCTCAAGATATCCTCTCTGGAGGTATTTGAGGTGAAGCTGGAAAACCAGGAGCCTAGGGGACTGGACAGTCTGGTCCTGACTGTGTCCCCAGTAGTGACTAAGGGCCTCAGATGTAAGAGAAGTGTAGCAGTGCCCCTCTGTGGGTGGGTGCCCAGAGGCAGAGGTCTGATTCATTCTTGGCTGTGTCCCCAGTGCCCAGCCAGTGCCTGGCACATGACAGATACCACATTGATTTCTTTTTCCAGTCAATGATTGAGAAATCAAATGGGTGAATGAAATGTTCCTTCAGAACATAAGGTCTTGAAAGTTCTGTTTCTAAGATCACATGATTTTGTAACGATTACAAGATTTCTCTATTTTCAATGTTTTCAGATTCTGTGTTCTAACAATTCTAAGGTTTTTGATCCCAAGCTTCTTTTGGGGTGGAGATACCCTCCTTAAGTATAATCTCAAACCCCAAAATCTTAAAAGAAAAGATCAAGAATGTGAAGATAAACATATAAAAAATGTTTGTTCTGCAAAATTACTATAAATTAAACTGAAAGATGTAGTAAAGTTTTGTTTTTTCTGTTACCTATTGCCAAAGGTTGGTATCAATGATAAACAGGAATGTTTTGTAAATCAATAAGGAAAAGATAAGCGATCCATTTTAAAATGATGAAAGGACATACACGTGATGAAGATACTATAAATTCAAGCTTGCTAATATTTAAGGAGTAGAAATTAAGATTATATATCATTTTGGTCAAGATGTGCAAAAAAGTAAGAGACATCAGCAAGGAAATGTAGTTTGGCGGGAGGGTAACTGGATCTATCTTTTTTTTTTGAAGGTTTTCATAATATTAATTAAAAGGCATTGTCAATATAATTAAAGTTTAAAATATGCACGTATTTTCCCAAACAACCCCATTTCCAGGAATTTATCCTAAATAGTGAAAACATGTGATGCTGGGAGCACACCGGCATGCCCAATTGGGTGTTAAGACCACCCTTTAGAGCACCCCTGAAAGGCAGGACTGCTTGCACTGTCCCTGGCCTTGATCCCTGGGCCCCAAAGCAGAAACCATTCCTCGCTCATGGCAGAATCTGGGCGAGCTTGTCTGCCAGGGTGTGCCCCTTCCTGCCCCCTGCACAGGGAGCAGCAGGACCTGCTGGTTCTCTCACCTGTGCCATCCTCGTGGGGAGTTCCCCAGGAAGGGCCAGGGACTCCTGTCTCCTCCCCCAAACCTCGCCTGTTCTTGTTCACTGCTGTATGGTATATACCAGTGCCCCAGCTCCTTGTCTGAAATCTAAATTTCCAAACTCAGAAAATTAAGCATCCCCCACACCCATAGTTTTGCAACAAACTTACCGGATGGTGAAAGCTGACTCAAGGTGACATGACTCGATTTGTGGGATTCAGTGTGAATACTTTGGTATGTTTCCATAGTAGAGATATTAACACTGATGATTCTGCAGCTGCCCTAGACTCTGCCAGGAATGCTCATGGGATGTACAGGGTAGGCACCATATTGCTTTTAAGAAATCTAAAATATTCTGAATTTTGTAACATATATCTTCCCCTAATTTTTAATTGTTCTAAATATTTTGAAAATTGAAATTACAGATCTTTACTGTACAGCTCATGAATTCTAACAAGTGTTGGACCCCTGTAATTCATACCACATCAAAATGCAGGGTGTTTGCCACCACCCTGGGAAGTGCCCTCACACTCCCTCTTAATCTCCATCCCTACAAAGCTGTTTCTATTCATTTCGCTGTAGATTAGTTCTGCCTTTTCTGGAATTACATACAACAGAGTTATACAGAATGTGATTTGTGTATTGGGTGTTTTTGAGATTCATCCATGTTGTGGCCTGTATTGGGAGTCCATCCTCTTTTTCTGTTTTAACTTTTATTATTTCTCTTGCTTAGGTTAGATTGAACTTGCTCTGGTTTCCTGAGGTGGATACTTGATTTTGGATCTTTGGGGAGGGCATGCTTTATGCTGCCTGCCACGTGTTGCTTAATTTTCATGTGTAGATTATTTTGTGTATGTATGTTTGGACACCTCTTTTTTTTTTTTTTGGCAGTTTTTGGCTGGGGCCGGATTTGAACCCGTGACTTCTGGTATATGGGGCTGGCTCCTTGAGCTACAGGTGCCGCCCTGGACACCTCTTAGGTAAAATATTTACATGTGGAGTTTATGGGTCATATATTATTAGCTTTAGAAGAAAAGAGGTGCAACTTTCACCCATCCCACCAACAGTACTCTGGTTCCCCGCATCCTTGCCAACGCTTGCCATTATCGTTTTTCACTTGAGGCCTCTCTGGGGTCTGTGTTGGTAGCTCCTTGTGGCTTCAATAGACATTTCCTTGAGAATTAAACATGTTTGCATTTTGCTTCCATGTCTTCCTTTGCGAATCTTTTGACCTTTTAAAAATTGAACTATTTGTCTTTTTCTTACTGAGTTGTACAAACTTCTATATTTATTTTGAATGCCGTACCTTGTGAGATATGTGTATTATGAGTCTTTTCTTCAAATTTGTGGTTTGCCTTTTCATTTTCTTAATGATATCAGTTGATAAGCAGCTGTGTTAATTTTGATGAAATCCACCTTATCAATTTTTTTTATGATAATTGCTTTCTGAGTCTTTTTTTTTTTATTTATAGACAGAGTCTCACTTTATCGCCCTTGGTAGAGTGCTCTGGTGTCACAGCTCACAGCAACCTCCAACTTGTGGGCTTAGGCGATTCTCCTGCCTCAGCCTCCTGAGTAACTGGGGCTACAGGCACCCACCACAACACCCGGCTATTTTTTTTGCAGTTTGGCCAGGGCCAAGTTTGGACCTGCCACCCTCAGAAAATGGGGCTGGCGCCCTACTCACTGAGCCACAGGCATCGCCCTGCTTTCTGAGTCTTAAGAAATATTTACCTACCCCACAAGTAATGTCTTTGGTTTTGGTAAATTTAATCTGTAGGTTATTATATTTAATTCTACAATAAAGTCTTCTGAGATTTTGATTGGCACTGCATTCAATCTACAAATCAATTCTGGGAAACTGACATCTTACCATTATTGAATGTTCTTATTCACAAACATCATCAAGATGTTCTCCTATGTTTCTTCTAGATGCTTTTTAGTTTTAGCTTTTACATTTAGGACCTGGCTCCATCTCTAATTAATTTTCGTGAATGGTTTGAGCCAGGCATTAAAGTTCATTTCTTCTGGTATAGGCATCTCTATGCAGACTTTCCAGGACCGTTTATTTTCAAGACTTTCCTCTCCCCATTGAATTACTCTGGAACCTTAAAAAAATCAATCAACTGTATAAGTATGGTTTTACATTGGATTTCCTATTCTGCTCCATCAATTTATTTGTTTAAGCTGTGCCAGTACCTCACTGTTGTGTTTACTTAGCCGTATGGAAAGTCTTAAAATTAAGTAGTAGAATTCTTGTAACTTTATTCTTTTTCACAATTGTTTTGGCTATTCTAGGTTCCTTAGAATAAGGAAAAATTTCCACATACAAATTTAATCTATAGGTTATTATATTTAACTCTACAATAAAATCTTACAAGATTTTGATTGGCACTACTACAATTTTGGGAGAACTGACATCTTACTATTATTGACTATTCTTATTCACAAACATCCTATGTCTCAATTTTAAGATTTTAAAAAAATTTCCTCTATGCAATATTTTGTAAAAATATTGTGCATATTTTACTGCTTTATCTTTGAGCCTTCCATATCTTTATTGCTGTTGTTTTTCATAAAAATTTCCTTTTTCAAGTGTTTGAAATTAGTATATAGAAATTGAATTGAATTTTGTATTTTGATCTTATATCTTGAGATCTTGCTAAATTCAATTATAAGTAATTGTTAGTTCTAGTACTTTTAAAAGATTCTGTAAGATTTTCTACAAATGCAATCATATTGTCTGCAAAAAACATTTTACTTTTTCAGTTGCAATCTATATGTCTTTTTCTTTTCCTTTTTCTTACCTCGTTGCATTGGCTAGAAACTTCAGTGCAACGTTGGTGGGCAGTGGGGAGCCTGGAAGTCTTGGCCTCTTCCTCTGACTTTGGCAGTGTTCTATCTTTGATCATTGAGTGTGTCAGCTGTACTTTAGCTGTCCTTTGTTAAGCTGAGGCTGTTTCCCTTCTAGTTTGTTGAGAGCCTTTATCATACATAGATTTTGAATTCTATCAAATACTTTTTCTACATAATTTTTCACAAAAATGATAAAAGTATTTATACTTTATTCTGTTAATGTGTACTGCTTTTCAATGTTAAACTGACTTTGAGTCCTAGGGATAAACTCTACTTCATCATGCTAAATTATCCTTTTATTCAATTTGCTAATGTTTTGTTTAAAATATTTTTTAGCTTATCTTCAAGAAAGATATTGGTGTTCAGTTTGATTTTTTTTGGGGGGGTAATGTTTTTGGTTTTGATATCAGGGTTGTAGTGGCTTCATAATATCATTTGAGAAGTGTTTCTTCCTCTTTTATTCACTTAAAAGAATTTGTATAGAATTGGTATTATTTCTCTTTTAACTTTTTTTTCTCTTTTCTTCTTACAGATGGAGTCTTGCTGTGCCACCCAGGCTGGAGTGCAATGGTGTCATCATAGCTCACTGCAGCCTCAAGCTCCTGGGCGCAAGTGATCCTCCTGCCTCAGGCCCCTGAGTAGCTGGGCTATAGGTGCATGCCTTATTAAGTTTTTTTTGAGACAGTCTCACTTTGTCACCCTTGGTAAAGTGCTGTGGCATCATAGCTTACAGCAACCTCCAACTCTTGTGCTTAAGTGATTCTCTTGCCTCAGCCTCCTGAGTAGCTGGGACTACAGGTACCCACACCATAATACCTGGCTTTTTAGAGACAGGGTCTCACTCTTGCTTAGGCTAGTTATGAATTTTCTTTAGTTTTTGACAAAATTTATCAAAGAAGTGTCTGGTCTTGAAGTTTTCTTTGTGGGAGAGTGTTTAATTATGACTTCAATTTCTTTAAAATAGGTGTAGGACTACTCAGATTTTTTGTTTCTTCTTGTGTCAGTTCGGTAATTTGTGTTTATCAGGGAATTTGTCTATTTATTCTAAATAATCTATTTTATTTGAATCATATATCATTATTATCCTTTAATGTCTAAAAGATTTGCAGTGTATTTTAAATTCTTTTTAAAGTGGGTATTTTGTGTTTTCTCTCTTCTTGATCAGTCTGGTGAGTTATTGTTTTGTTGATTTTTTGACGAACCTACTTTTAATTCTAGCCATTCTCTATTCTTTGTCCTTTTCTTCCTTTGATTTCTCTAGTTATTGTTATTTCCTTCTTTCAACTTTGGCTTTAATTTGCTATTTTTTTTGGGGGGGGATAACTTCTTAAAATAGAGGTTTAAATAATTTATTTTATATCTTTCTTCCTTTCTCTTAACATTAAGAAATTTCTTTTTAAGCATTTCTTTTTGTTTATCCCACAAATTATCGCTTGCTGTATTTTCATTATCACACAGTTCAAAACATTTTCTAATGTTGCTTGCAATTTTTTTTTTTTTGATGCATGGGTTATTTAGAAGTGCGTTGTTTACTCCAGCATTTGGAGCTTTTCCAGATATATTTTAATATTGAACTCTAATTTATGCTTTGGTCAAAGAATGTACTCTGTTTGATTTCAGGGCTTTTAAATTTACTGGAACATGATTGGAACATGATATATGGCCCATCATCTGGTCTCTATGGTGAATGTTCTATTTGCATTTTATTAGATAACTTTGGTTAGCTGTACTGTTCAACTTTTCTGTATCTTCAGTAATTTGTAATCTTATTCTATTAATCACTTGTATTTCTGTTGCTACTGTTGCTATTGTACTGTTGGTGTTGTATTACTACAGCCATTACTATACAATAATAACAACTAACAGTCAAGAAGGCTTCCCGTGTACTAGGCACCATGCCAAACACTTTACACAGGTTGTTTCCTGTGTACAACCACCATGTGAGTGAAATACTTCCATCCCTGTTTAACAGGTGAGAAAACTGAGGTACAGACAGGCAAAGCAGGTTACTCCAGGGCACACAGCTATGACGGGTTGAGTATGGGCTTGAACCTAGGTCAGCCAGGGTGCTGTGCCCCTTCTCTCAGCCAGGTAGACCCTTCACCTGGTATGTGCAGAGATGGGCCTGCATTGACTCTGAGTCCTGGCCATGGCATCTTCAGTCTAACCTGACCTGCCTCCTCCCTTCCCTGGTCTCAGTGTGGGCCTCTGCATCCTCTCTGGCCCCCTGGTTGTAGATCTAGTTCACAGGACAAGTGGGAAGGTCCTGTGTGTACTGGACACCTGCTCTGTGCCAGGCATCTAGAGACCAAGGTTAAAATACAACTGCCCCGGTGACCAACCCTGTTGGTCAAGTCATGCCATCTCCCCAAGCTTGTCTGTCTGCTCATCTGTACGGTGGGGACCTTCCCTCCCTCCACACTCTCTTGCTTTCCCCATATCCCCCCTCTCCCTCTTCCTTCCCTCCCTTCCCTCTCTCCTTCTCCCCCTACTGCAGCCGGTACCTGTTCATGTTGGTTTACTCCCCTCAACCCCTGGGCTGGTGGCAGGACTTCCCCTACCTGGGTCAGCTTCTGCTCCCAGTTTGCCTTGTCTTCCTCACTGAACAGCTCCTCTGTGGGTGAGAAGGGTGGGTTAGGGACAGCCCATGGCCAGGACTGGCTGGAGTTGGGCTGGTGCTATTCTGCCTCTGCCCCTCTCACTCATGGGGGAGGGGAGCCAGAGGAACTTGAGCCTGGCTTAGGTGCAGGGTCCAGAGCTGGGCTGGAGTTATGGTCCTGCTGCCCTTGGTGTGTGATCCTGGGTGGCTACTTTCCCTTTCTGGGCCTTGGGCTCTACAGTGGTGAGTAGAATGTTCTCAAGGCCTGGTTCCTTGGTATACATTGTGTGCCCCTCAAAAGTGGGAAAATAAAGTTTGGGGAGGGAGGCATTGTGAGATGGGAAAGCTTTTTGGATACTTTGGAAACCTCAACTCAGAGGAAGGGGCTGCTTTTGGGTGGTTCTGGAGGTCTCAGAGGGCCCTCACGTACAGAGGAAGCTCCACTCAGCCTGCCAATCCCAGAGCGGGGGGCACAGAGCCCAGCCAAGCTAGGTCTTGCTTTGTCCTAAGCCTCAGAGTTCAGGCTCCCAACCTAGCCTTAGAAACCTCCCCTGCTGCCCTGGCCTCCTTGCAGACAACAGGACCTGCTGCCCTGCCTCCTCCACTGCTTGGTGCCTCGCTGACTGGTGATCCAGTCCTCCTGAAGGCCCTTGGTGGAGTAAGCTTCTCTCCTCACACTCCTACGCATCCCTCTAGACATGGCCTACACTGGCTGCCTCCTCCGGGAGGCCCTCCCCATTGGCTCCTCCTATCTGGGCTCCCCCAGCTACCTCCCCAGATAGGCAGCAGTGAGCACAGTAGCAGGTGCCTGTGAGCTAGTGAGTAAAGGAAAGGAGGTGCTTGTCTCCCTGCCTAGCCTGTGAGCCCCTGTGCTAAGGGCCTGGCCTGTGACAGGGCCCGGCCGTCATTTACCATCCCTAACCCTTCTCTATGTCCCCCTCCGGGTCATCAGAGGTCCTACTGTCCAGCTCAGCCCTTCTTGCAGCACTTAGACAGCAGCTGTCATGAAGCCGGCCTTGCTGCAGGCTGCCACGTGCTGCCTCTCTGGGTTCTGCCTCCTGTTGTCTGAAGGGGGAGTGCTGCCTGTCCTGTGCGGCGAGGGAGAGAGGACACTGGTCTATGAAGGTGCCTTGGACCACCTCCTAGAACCTCCTGGGTCATCCTGGTTCCATCCACGCCCAGTTCTTCAAACATGGTGAGCAGGAGCCCCAGCTGTCAGACAGGGTGGCACCACAGTGCCCAGTGTGGCCCTTTCCTTGGAGGTCCTGCAAGTGCTAGGGTGGACAGTGGGGTCCTGGGGCAGCAGCTTATTGCCAGGCAGCCTGGCCCTGCTTTCCCACTGCTCAGATGGGCAGCCCTGCCTGGACTCTGGGGCCTCAGCACCACCTTCAGGCCTCTGATCCGCCATGCCCCCTCCCTTTAAGCAGACTTACCATCTGAGGACAGGATGCCCATCACGTAGAGCAGGCTGCGGTGTGGGAAGATCCCGGTCAGCAGCTCTGCCTCCAGGTGCTGGGTCACCACCTGCCACGAGTGCTTGCAGATGGCCACCAGTATTTTGCTGGCTGCGTCCTGGTATATGTCTTCCAGCTCCTGGTAGGGGTGGTGGGGCAGGG
>CAUYQV010104046.1:0-19680 GCA_963574575.1 Galagoides demidoff | reverse complement strand
TATGCCTCTTCAGTGGGGAATTCAAGCCATTAACATTTATTGAGATAATTGATAAGTGTGGTAGTGTTCTATTCATCTTATTTTGTGAGAGTCCATTGCTTAGTTTTATCTTTTGCATCATTGTGGAAGTTAGGTTCTGTCCTTTAACTTCTGAGTTCTTACTTTGCTGTTGATCCATTGTGATTGTCAGTGTGTAGAACAGGTTGAAGTATTTCTTGTAGAGCAGGTCTTGTTGTGATGACTCTCAATAAATACTAATGGCTTAATTCCCCACTGAAGAGGCATAGGCTGGCTGATTAGGTTAAAAAGCACAAGCAAGGCCAGGCATGGTAACTCATGCCTGTAATCCTAGAACTCTGGGAGGCTGAGGTGGGCAGATTGCTTGAGCTTCTGAGTTTAAGACCAGTTTGAGCAAGAGCAAGACCCTGTCTCTAAAAATAGGTGAGTGTTGTGAAGGGTGCCTGTAGTCCCAGCTACTTTGGAAACTGAGGCAAGAGAATCACTTGAGCCCAAGAGTTTGAGGTTGCTGTGAGCTGTGACACCACTGCACTCTGCCAAGGGTGACAAAGTGTGACACTCCATCCCAGAGCTAAAGAATATACATTCTTCTCATCAGCCCATGGAATATTCTCCAAAATATATCATAACCTAGGACATAAATCACCTCAACAAAATCAAAAGAATTGAAATTATACCTTGTATCTTCTCATATCAAAAGGCAATAAAGGTGGAACTCAACTCCAACAAAAATTATCATCCCCAAAGACATGGCAATTAAACAACCTTATGCTGAACAACAACAGTTGAGTCAAGGAAGAGATAAAAAAGGAAATCATTAACTTCCTTGAGCATAACAACAATGAAGATGTAAGCTACCAAAACTTGTGGGACACTGCAAAAGCAGTCCTAAGAGGGAAATTTATCACATTAGATACCTACATCCAAAAACCAGAAAGAGAGAACATCAGCAGTCTAATGAATCATCTTAAAGAGATGGAAAAGGAAGAGCAATCCAATCCCAAACCTAGCAGAAGAATAGAAATAACCAACATTAAATCAGAAATGAATAAAATTAAAAATAAAAGAATCATTCTGAAAATTAATGAAACAAAAGTTCTTCAAAAATATAAATAAAATCAATAAACCATTGCCCAGATTAACCAGAAATACAAAAGTAAAATCTTTAATAACTTCAATCAGAAATGAAAAGGGGAAATAACAATGGCTACCACAGAGATACAAATGATTATTTCTGACTACTACCAAAAACTCTATGTCCAGAAATTTGACAATGTGAAATAAATGGACCAGTACCTGGAATGACACCATCTCCCTACACTCCCAGGAAGAAATAGATCTTTTGAACAGGTCAATATCAAGCACTGAGATTACAAAAAGAATAAAAAAGCTTCCAACAGAAAAAAACCCAGGATCAGATGGCTTCACATAAGAATTCTATCATACCTTCAAAGATGAGCTTCTACCAATATTGCTTCTACCCATATTCCAAAACATTGAAAAGGAAGGAATCTTTCCTGACACATACCAAGAGGCAAACATCACCTTGATTCTAAAACCAGGAATCAACCAAGGACCCAACTAAAAAGGAGAACTACAGAGCAATTTCACTAATAAACACTGATGTAAAAACACTCAAAAAAATCTTAGCTAATAGATTTCAGCTACACATTAAAAAATTTATACATTAGGATCATATAGGCTTCATCCAAGGGATGCAAAGTTGGTTTAACATATGCAAATCCATAAATGTAATACACTACACATCAATAGAAACAAAAACACAGAGGGTGCCTTGTGGTATGAGAAGATACAAGGTAAAATTTCAACAGATGATCCTTTCAACAGATGAGATAAAGCATTTGACAAAATTCAGCATCCTTTTCTATCAAGAACACTTAAGAAAATAGGCATAGGTGGTACACTTCCTAAACTGATTGAAGCCATCTATGACAAACCCACAGCTAACATCATACTGAATGGTGTAAAACTGAAAGCTTTTCCACTTAGACCTGGAACCAGACAAGGATGTCCACTAATACCACTATTATTCAACACTGTGCTGGAAGTTCCAGACAATGCAATCAGGCAAGAGGAAAATATAAAGGGCATCCAAATGGAGGCAGAGGAGGGCAAACTCTCCCTCTTTGCTGATGATATGATCTTATACTTGGAACACCCAAGAGACTCAATCACAAAACTCCTGGAATTGATCAGGACATACATTAATGTCTCAGGGTATAAAATAAATGTCCACAAGTCAGTAGCCTTTGTATACACCAATAACAGCCAGGTTGAGAAGCAAATCTAGGACACAATTCCCTTCACAATAGCTTCAAAGAAAAGGAAATATTTAGGAATATACCTAATATTTAGGATATGCCTATATCCTTTAGATAAAGAATCTTTTCAAAGAGAATTATGAAATGGTAAGAATATAAATTTTGGAAGACACTAACAAACGGTAGAATTTAATACGGAACCAGGAAAAAAACCTGTATAGCTAAGGCTATTCTTAGTAATAAAAGCAAAGCTGGAAGCATCCCTCTACCAGAATTCAGGCTATATTACAAGTCCACAGTAAACAAAACAGCATTGTATTGGCACAAAAATAGAGACATAGACAAGTAGAATAGAATAGACAAGTAAAAGATAAAACCTGTCTCTGCATGCCATCTGATCTTTGATAAACCAAACAAAAGCCTAGAGTGGGGAAAAGAATCCCTATTCAACAAATGGTGCTGGGAGAATTGGATAACCACATGTAAAAGACTGAAACTCGACCCACCCCTCTCACCTCTTACAAAAATTAACTCAAGATGAATAAAAAGACCTAAATCTAAAATTAAAAAAACAATAATAATATTAGAAGAAAGTGTAGGGAAAACCCTTGATGATGTTGGACTAGGGAAAGATTTTATGACAAAGACTTCAGCGGCCATTGCAATGACAACAAAATTAACAAATGGGACTTAATTAAGCTGAAAAGCTTCTGCACAGCTAAGAGCACAAGTAAAACAAAAAGACAACCTTCAGAATGGGAAAAGATATTTTCAGGGTATGAATCTGACAAAGGGTTGATAACTAAATCTACAGAGAATTCAAATTAACCAACAAAAAAAAAGAGTAAACAATCCTATATACCACTGGCCAAGAGATATGAATAGAATCTTCTCTGAAGACGACAGATGAATGGCTAACAAATATTTGAAAAAAATGCTCATCATCTCTGATCATCAGAGAAATGCAAATCAAAACCAGCCTGAGATATTACCTAACCCCAGTGAGAATAGCCCACCTCATAAAGTTTCAAAGCTGCAGATGCTGGTGTGGACATGGAGAGAAGGGAACATTTTTATACAGCTGGTGGGACTGCAAACCAATACAACCTTTTTAGAAAGAAGTATGAAGAATCCTTAGAGAACTCAAATTAGACCTCCCATTTTATCCTGCAATCCCGTTACTAAGCATCTACCCAGAAGAAAAAAATATTTTATCACAAGGATATTTGCACTAGACTGTTTATCACAGCTCAGTTTACAGTTGTTAAAATGTGGAAACAACTTCAATGCCCACCAACCCAGGAATGGATTAACAAGCTATGGTATATGTATACCATGGGATACTATTCAGCCATTAAAAAGATGGAGACTTTACATCTATTGTATTAATCTGGATTGAGTTGGAACTCATTCTTCTTAGTAAAGCATCATAAGAAAGGAGAAGCAAGAATCCAATGTACTCAATTCTAATATGAAGGCAGTAGATGATCTAATACAAGGTGGGGGGTAGAGAAATAAGGGTTTGGGGAGCAGGGAAAGGGAAGGAGGATGGGAAATGAGGGGTCACGGTGTATGGCACACCTCTTAGTGGTGGGACACAATTACAAGTGGGATTTTACCTAACAAATGCAATCAGTGTAACCTAATTCTTTGCACCTTCAATGAATCCCAACAATTTTTAATAAAAAAGAATTTCAGGAGTACAGGTCCCAGGGTTGGACAGAGTAGAGGGCAGCTATCAATAATTAAATCAGGTGGTCAGGGTGGACCTCATTGAAAAGGTGAGATTTGAGCAAAGACATGAAGAAAGCAAGAGAGTTAGGCAAGTAGATATCTGCATTCACAGCATTTTAAGCAAAAGGAATAGCTAGTGCACAGGGTCTAAGGCAATTTAGGTAGTGCCCACTACATAAGACATTTCTACTTTGTTCTTTGAACAGCAGGGAGGCCAGTATTCCTGAAGAGAATAGAGCAAGGAGGAGAATAGAAAGATAGGAGATCAGAGAGTCAGCAGGAAATGAAATTATGGTGAGCCTTCCTACTCAGAATGGCCTCCAGGGACAGCAACATAAGTCTCACCTGCCAGCTGGTTAGAAGTACAGACTCTCCATCCCTACCCCAGACCTGCTAGGGGCATAATCCATACTTCAACAAGTTCCACCAGGTAATTCATGTACATGTGAAAGTGTGAGGAGTGCTGATGTCAAGCTTTATAGGCTCCTGTTAGCACTTGGACTTTGGGCATGAGATGGGAGTTATTGATCTACCTTATATTTAAAAGGATCACTATGGCCTTTGCATTAGGAAGAGCCTATAGGATAGAAGTGAAAGTAGTAGTCAGGAAGTGATCATGGTAGGAGCTAGATGATGACACTTGGACTCCAGTGCAGTGGGCAGAGGTGGTGAGCCCTGCTCCCTCCCCAGGCCATTTCCTCTCCTGGTCAGTTCAAAGAAACTACATCAGAGGGTTATAAAATGCTTTAGTTTAGAGGAAAGTTACTCTTCAAGTCAACTACCTTAAATAAGGGGCCTCAGTGCTGATATAACTAATAAGGAAAGCCTAATGCAGTCCCCATCACGGCCAGAGGATTCTTCAAGAAAAGCTAGATGTTTGAGCTGAGCTTAGGAGGAGGGGAAGTAAGCTAGAATGGGAGAAGAGGAAAAGGTTATTCTGGGAAGCAGCAGCAGTATATGAGAAGACAAAGATGTGAGAAACCATATGACACACTTGGCTTGAACAAAGTGGTGGGACTAGTGATGGGGTGGGAGCACTGACAAGAAATGAGACTAGAGAACTAGCCAGGGCATGAAGTACCTTTAGCACTGTATCAAGGAGGTGGAAATACTCAAAGAGCTCTGAAGATACATCAGATTTTAAGGTGGAAGAAAAATGTCTAATTTAGAAAGAGCATTTAGAAAGCAATGATTAGAAGAGGATGAGTCCCAAGGCTGGGAGAGCAGTGTTGAGTTACTAAAGGATGAGAGTAATTCATCTCAGGACTCAAGCCCACGAGTGATAGTCAGAAATACCTGAGTCCTCAACTGTATAATGTGCCCAAATTGAAGCCTATGAACTGTATAATCTAGGCAAGTTACCAAACTTCTGAAACCTCAGTTTTTCCTCCATGAGATTGGGTGCTCACCATTTCTTCAATGAGATCTCAGAGTACTATTGAGAGAATCAAATAAGATGCTTGGTGTAGAGTAAATACTCAACAAATTGCCTTACAAAAACACTCCAAGTGATCCTAATTTGCAGCCAAGGTTGCAACCCACTAATATAGTTCAACTACTTCATTTATGTATAAAAACACAGAGGCCCACAGGAGGAAAAATAGTTGTTCAAGGATATACCTCTATTAGTAAAATACGGAGACTAGAGTCCAGCATATTTTGACACTGTGGTGTAATAGGGAAGGGCTTTGGCTCTGGAAATAGATGCTGGTGTTGCCATCTATTAGCTGTGAGACCTAACCAATTTCTCTCTCAGCCTCATAAAGATGATAATAGCACCCACATTGTAGGGATGTAGGAAGGATGAGATAGATGAGCATGCACAGACTACTCGGCACAGGACCGGGCACCACCAGAAGCATTAATCAAATGCTAGCTATTGTATTAGCCACGCTCTGACTTTGTATCTCTGCCAGGTTGTATAAAACCTCTTGTGAATTTTAATCATTGTCTGCCTCGTGCCTCATGGCTACATACATGAGAATAGATTTTTAGATATCGAACTGAAAAAAAAAAATAAAGAGCTGACTATAATTGTCCTTGCTGTCTGATACTAGGAGTTTTAACCAAATAAACCAAATATATCTGGGTACCAAATGTCCATGCTCATGCACAGACCCTAGACAGGTGCTGTTTGTGCTGTCATTGAGTTTTTGATGTCACTGTTTCCTGTGTGTAATCAGTAATCGACACCAAAGCTCTGACAAAATGACCAATTTTAGAGTGCCATTAGCTGTCTCCCTGGGTTTGGCTGTAAATGTAACATAAGCAGGATCTTTATTACATGAATTTCTTATTGCAGTCATGTTTCTCTTCCTGGAGTAAAAGCGCTCTGGGAGGAGCTGAGTGGGTGTGTATTTTGGCTTGTTTTTCTGTTAAAGGATGATTCTGATGTTATTTTACCATTACCTGAAATTTGTGTGCTATTGCAGAAGCATCCTTCTAAAGGGAAGAACACGGGTACTGTTGCAGATAAAGTGCTTTTTTTATTGTATATACAAATTAGGCAAGAGGTGTATAAACTTGCTTCTGACAGAAAAGTTGCCCTGGTAATTTGCTTTGTAGTATTTCTGAATATCCTAACCCCTAATTAATCACCATAGGCCACCTTTTGCTTGTTTTGTATTGAGCAAAGAGCTTTCAAATTTAAACACTGGCAGAAAATCATTTTTTTCCGGCATATATAAAAGTCTAATTGCCACCAGAAGCAAGGTAGCTATATAATTGCTAAAGCCAAAACAAGATATTGCTGAAGTCACTTTAATTAGGGTTTGTTTCACATTTCATTTTGTCACAAAATTAAAAATACCAACCATGAAAATTCTCCGCAGATAACATTCTTGTATATCAATATCAGAATCGTAGATTCGATATCAAGAAATATAAACTTGTATTGTTAATTTGAATGACCAGGAGAGAAGCTGACTTAATTAAACTAGGAAAAGATCAATAAAAAACACTTCAGAGATTCTTAGTTATCATGGATTTCTGATTAAACAAATGCTGATGTCTACAGAAAAGTCACGTCAGATAATTTACTGGTTGGAACTTGTACAAGGCTTAAGATTTCAAGAGAAACCCATCTTTCTGGACAAGTAAGCTTATTTCTTTTGCATTACCTAGTGTGTGAGGGTAGGAAGCGGGGGAATGTCATTCGAAACCAAGTTCCTCATCACTCTCTTATGAGTAACATGTACTTCAAAATGGCAAATTTTAGTTTTAACTGTCGTGACCCTCCTGGAAGTAGTAAGAGCTGAATGAGTAAGCATTTGGAGGAAGTGAGTGCCCTGCAACCGATGTCATCCAAAACTCATTTTAACATCAACAAAACTCTCTTCAGTCAAATTGCCTACGTTCTCAGAAATTGTAAGTGTGGTAAAGCACACGATCAGCTTGGATTTTTCACCTCTCCTTGTATCATGCCATTTGTTATGTGACTTTGAAGTTCCTCCTTAAAGACAGAGTGTATTTTACCACTCCTTGTCTTTGAGCTAAGGTGTGTCATTTCCTTTGGTCAAAGGAATGTGGGCAGAAGTGTCAGGGTGCCAGTTTGAAGCTTGCATGTTTCTGCTTGCCCTCCTGTGGCTCTGCTATCTTGTAAGAAGAACATGCCTAGGAATGAGATACATGGAGCTGAGCCTCCCCGAGCACCAGTGCTTGGAGTAGTTTGTGGTGTGGTAGTGGTTAACTCACATAATGCAACAAGTTATTGACCTGAACTTCTCCAGGCTAGTGATCTGTAAATACATATACTGGAGGATTAGTCTAGTTTCTATTATGGAGACCATATTGTCCAACTATTTTCTCAATGATAGATTATTTTTCTTTGATGCATAAAAAAAATTCACCAACTAGCTATTATGGGAGCAATGCTCTGTTGGGTGCTAGAACGGAGGGTGGAATACAAAGTAGGAAGCTCAGAAGTCTTCAATATTTTTAAATGGCCTTCAGTAACTGAAAAACAGAACCACGACTGCAATGATCATTCAAACAGGAAGCTGTGAAACTCTCTTTTCAGAGTTCAATTTCCCCACATTCTTAGTAAAAATTCACAAGAATGGAAAACCAAGTATCCAGTGTACTCAATACTGTTATGAAACCAACATACAGACAACCACACATCCATAAGAATGAAAAACACAAGTATATTCTAGTGAGGGAGAGAAGGAAAAGGGGAAAAGGTAGGAGGGAGGATGACCAGCAAGCTCTTGCCTAATGTGCAGGATGTTGGGGTATATAGCATGCCTCTGGGTGAAAGGCTCAACTACAACTTGAACTTTACTTTGAAAACAAAAACAATGTAGCATAAGCATTCGTACCCCTGTATCAATCTGAAATTTAAAAAAAAAAAAAAAGAAGAGTTCAGTTTCCTAAAGCCAAGTATTATAATATCTTGGTCTTTATTTGAATGCTGAATCCAGTGTGGCAAGTATTCTCTTTTGCTTGATTAAGTAGAGGTTCTGGAAGTTCTCCTTGCCATGATTTTCTATGGAGGTTGACTGATTTAAATTAGGAATGTGACTCATGAAGGAATGGGAAATTTTCAAGAGGCTCTCAGTAGGTACAGACAAGTATGTAGTTAGATGATGAACTTGGAGTAGAACATTGGGGTGCTCACCACTAAAGTAGACAGAAAAGGATGGGCAGGGGTGGGATGGACTAAAGTGTTATTAAGAGATATAGGTGGAAGGAAGATGAAATGTGGAATTCCAAGCTAGACTCTGAGACAACTGGAATCATTCTCACAGGACCTTTATATTAGTCCCTGTGCTTGTTTGGATGGTTTTCAGCAGCAAGTGGGACTTATCATCTTGTTGGGACTTTCAGCTATGATGTCTTGTGTGCTTTTTGTTCTATAGTTCCCTTTCTATAACATCAAGAACCAGGACCATCTAGGAGGGAGAAGACTATTCTCCTACACTGGAAGTAGAGAAATAGTTTGCCCATGAAGCCTTCATATTTATCAAAGGATTATGATGCATCCTTTGATCACATGGAAGCCGGGTTCAGGGAACAATGGCAAGTTAAGTCCTGTGAGAACCAGGTACATCACTGTTGGGTCTTTCTCCTGGGTTCTGGGACTTAGATCCTAGGTCCTGCTACGTCATACCCAAGGAAGCCCTTGACTTCCCTGCCTCCTCCTCAACAACCTACACAGGACGTTCTGACCCATCCAAATATCACCAGCAGATGACTCATCAGTGGGCTGCCTCTGAATCATGACTTGGTCTTGATGTGGAAAGACAGAGTGAATGCAACACTTTAAAATTAATATGAATTGGGCTGCATTTGGGGTTTGCACTTATGTCTTAATGTAATTTGGCTCAATGTTAACTCTCCTTTGGCTTTAATAAAATGACAGTAGGACATTTAAAGTCACTATAATTGAGGACTTAATTCCTGTTTCAGATTCAGCCTGAATGTCCATCATCTTGGTATTGGACCTTAATTTTGAATTAGCTACTGGGGTCCCAAGTAATAACTGAATTGATGAGATTCCATAATTCTTGATGCCAAAAAACTTCAAGATCAGTGCTATTGACCATTTTCTTTTAGAGAGGGAAGCAGATTTTCTCATAGGATCAGCCTTCAGAACCATTGATAGTTTTCACATATTGATAGTTCTGGGTGGTCTTTCTCATCCTGCTGATTTGTTGACTTTTTACCTATTCGTCAACTTGTTCCATAAATTATTTCAGATGATAAAGTAATAGTTTTATGCTGTGAACAACTATGTAGCTATTTCCTTACAGCAATTTATTCTAGCCCTTTCCTTTCTGTATCGTTTCCCTCCATGAAGATATGAAGTCATGTCATCATTATATAATAGCTTATTTTTTTTAACACTTACTGTGTGCCACATGATGTTCTAAAGTATTTAATTATCCCAACAGCCTGTTTTCAGGTGAGGAAGTTGAGTCAGCATTCCAGCGAGATCCAGTAACTCACTGACAGCCGTGAGCCAGATTTTGAACCCAGGAAGGCTAACTCTGGAGTCACTGTTCTTAACTTCACCAAATGCAAAAGTCTGAATTATCCATTCCCATATAATAGTCAGCATTTATAAATGATACTTTATAGAGGAATAATTTGGAAGTAGAGACATTCTTTCAGGTTGATCCTGGGAGAGTAAGAATATTTTACAACACCCTTGAATCAACTAGTTTTCCCCAATATCCATCCTATTGTCACCACTTACTACAACTTGTACTGTGGTTGTAGTAACTATAAATTTATCTCGATGAATTGAGGTTCTTGTGTTAATACTACATTTATCATGGTGAATTGAGGTTCCTACGTTAGCACTACAATTTGAAAAGCAGCATTTTCCTGTTTCATGAACAAGCTTCAATTTTTCCTTCCCAATCTCCCTTGTAGCTATACCTAGTAGCCAGCAATTAACAGTAATGTCAACAAAACAAGCTTACCAAAGTTAGGAGGGGGGCCAAAATGAAGAATGTCATGCCAGGAAATACTTTAATCTAGGAGGAGCCTTGCCAACTTTTATTACTATAATACAAGGCAACTTATTAATCTAAAAGATACTACACTTTAGCTTTTATTTGTATTTTATTTTTGAACATACAACTGAATTCTTTGCATATAAATTTTCCTTATTGTCTGCCACTTGCTTTGACTAAAAGGAAGATTATTTTAGTGGTAAGATATGTGTCTTTTGACTTATATTCATCCATTCTTCTCAAATACATACAAAATTCTCTTATCAATGGTGTTTGAGAAGCAGCAAGCCTGCCAAAGCAGAACCAATCCAGCACCTTGCTTCCTTTGGTTAGGGCAAAATTTGTTACCGAAGAAATTGTAATGTTTCTTTCCTAAACTTTCCCAGGAGCAACTAAATCTCCTGAAAGGATTATAAATAATGGACAATTTTTTGTGTGTGTATACATTTGGCCCATTGCTATTATTTATTACCAAAACATTTCTAGAAAGAAAGCACTCAGTAAAGAAATAATAGATGTGCTGTTTAAAGGGCAGATTGACTGTGAATAGCACCCAAGAAAGGTAGATAATAGGAACCCTCAGGCCTTGTACATTTAACCTACCATGGCCCTCTCTTCCCTACCCCAGACTCTCTCCACCCTCCACTCCCTCAGTAAATCAGAGGCAGATTGATGGAATCAAATGGGTGACTACCTGAATATCTGAAAAGGAAAAGAATCACATCCAGTTTATTTATGCACTTTCTTCATCACTTCTTTTCTATAAGAATAACACAGAAAAATCTCTACATTGCCACACTTTAAACACAATCTTAACATCTTTACTTGCTTTAAATTCAGATTTTGTGGATTTTGTGTGCCCCCCCCATGAAAAATCATAAGCCAGAGCTCATCTAAGAACAAATTAAGATTGGTTGTTCTAATATTACAGAAATTTTCCATCATGCACACAAAGGAATAGTATAATGAACCATGATATAGTCATCGCTCTGCTTTAATTATCAACATTTTGATAACCTTGTTTCATCTATTTCTCCACTTTTTTCTTACTACTGACCCCGCCATCCAGCTCTCCAATACAATAGTTTTTAAAATAATTCCTAGACACATCATTTCATCAATAAATACTTAAGTGTGTATCTCTAACTGGTAAAGATTATTTTACATAACTACTTCGCCATTCTTACATCTGATAAAAATCAACAATTCCTTAATACCTTTTAATGTGGGCTTTATATTCAGAATTTCTCCATTGTCTCAGAGGAAAAAATGATTATGTCTAATGACCAGATTCAGCCCCAGCAGGAAACAGCACTCTCAGATTGGGATAATTCAGGGGAGAGTTATTTATAAAGAGACTAATTACAAAAGCATGAGTGGAATGTGGGG
Organism: Galagoides demidoff; assembly: GCA_963574575.1. Classification (NCBI taxonomy): domain Eukaryota; kingdom Metazoa; phylum Chordata; class Mammalia; order Primates; family Galagidae; genus Galagoides; species Galagoides demidoff. Next base: position 7,796 of record CAUYQV010104046.1, on the reverse strand, counting down.
GAATCACAGAAGATAGTGCAGTGACCCTTGGCTAGTAATAGCAGAGCCTATTAACACTCCTAAGTGTGAAAGATTCAAGAGGACCAGATCAAAGTTATTGAACCTGGAAGGAAAGTCTACAGCTAAGACCTCTTGAGGAACCACGTCATTCTATCTCGGGATCCATTGAACCCAAGGTGACATCATAGGGAGGAACCAAGGGAACCAATACCCAGACCATCCTCTCTTCCCTCCTGTTGATCTCCTCCTGGGGGTTCCCATTGCCCAAATCCAACCATAAGTCAGAAGACAGAGGAGCCTGAAGGCACACTACTTACAGGTCAGCTGTTCAGACCAGGGAGAAGCGTCAAGAAAACCTGGAAGAGAAAAGAGACATTATCTGGCATGGGATCCAACAAGACCTACACATTGTGGTTGTTTATTATGTTTTTTAAGGCTCTTTTATTCTTTCATACTCTCAACTTTCCTCTCATCTATTTATTTTAATATGCCATTAATGGAGAAACTGGGTTTGGGGCCTTGTAGATGGTCTCACACTGGGGATTTACTTAATTCCTTCCTTTTGATGCCATCTAAATAGTTACTTTATCTCCTGTAAATTGTTTGTGTAACATTGATTCATGTATTGGATTTAAATATTATAGTTTCTACCAGGCTGCTATTTCTTACAAATTGGTGGTTATACCTAGAGACTTGATTAGATTTAGCTTAAGATTTCTTAGGAAAAAGATTTTCTATGTGGTGCTGCAACATCAAATTCCATTAGTTGGAGAGGCACATGATGTCTGGTTGTCTCACTTTTGAAGATTCTCAGATTGAATTTAGCTTGATCTCTCCCTTATGGATTTCTATTGACCTTTGACCTAACCTTGACTTAACACCTATGCAGATTTAAAAACAATACCAAGGCCATGCCTATTATGATTTAAATTAGAATCATTGGGGGTATGACAGCATTAGTGGTTTTTTAAACACCTCACATGATTCCAATGAACAACCAAATTTGGTGGCCTCGGACTTGATGATTTTAGCATCCATTGATTACCATTTTCTCTAGATCTATATTTCACTGGAATTTGTAAATTGCTAATTTTCTAGTTCTATTGTGATTTCTGCATATTAAATCAGCTATTAAGTTAGCTACAAAACAGTGCCAATCATGAACTTGCACTCAATAAAGATGTATCAGTTCATTTAATCTGAAGTTAGTGCTTAATGACTATTTTCCATAAAAAATAGAATTTCTATTTAAAAATTCAAGTATTTACAAATGAATTCAACTAGGAGTTTATAATATCTATCATATTAAGGTTTATTTGTACAGTTAATAGCTCTCTGAATCGTGTCTAAAAGTTAAATTTCCATCAAAAAATCCCACCTCCTGAGTGAAGAACTCAAACACAACTGGGACTTTTCCTAACAAACACAAACAAGATAACCTAATTATATGCACCCTTGTATTCATCTGAAATTTTAAAAAAGATGTCTGCAATTTTTTTTTTTTTTTTGCAGTTGTTGTTTAGCTGGCCCAGCCAGGGTTCAAACCCGCCAGCCTGGGTGTATGTGGCCAGTGCCCCACCCACTGAGCTATGGGCCCCACCAGATGAATGCAAACTTTAAAATCTAGTTCCTTATCAACTCCCCCCCTTCTAAAATCTCAACTGTGTGTGCATTATGTATTATTCATAATATGTTGCCTATTTCAGGTCCCTACACATTAAGACCACATGATGTAAATATAATAAGGTTTTGTGGAAGAAAACTTACATCACAGAAATAATGCACACAATCTCTCAGGAAGTCTCCTTACTCCATAGAGAGGTATATTAGGTCGGGCATGGCTGGGCTAAACACACAGGATTCCAGAAGAGAGATCCCATCTCCTGCCATTCCCTATGAATTTGTGGATAATGGGAAGTAAGGGATCCTAGGGAACCATGTAACAATCAAAGGCCTAGCTAGAAAGGGTGAGCCTCTTGAACTTGGAAGCTGAAAACTGTTGTGTTAACACAGACCTGCTGGCCTAGCTCTACTAAATGACCAATAGGGTAAAGTGGGCTTCCAGTGCCTTCCAGATTTGTCTCTTTTCAATAGCATAAATACATAACATTACACTCATTGAGCATTTTCTAGGTGCCAGGCAATCCCACCAGTGATGCCATGATTTTCCCCAGTCAGCCACAATTGGAAGCTTGTAATCCTTCTTTGATTTCTTTTTCCTCCAAGATCCACTGGGTGGCTCACCTCTGGTAGTGCTTGCTCATCTGACATGTATTCGTGTATTTGTCTGCTATTTCATACACTCGGTTATTCAGGAAGAGTTATGTAGTGTACTGCTTTTGAGGCATGATATGGGCTCCAGCTATGACCAAAGGCATAGGGAAAATAGTTTATTATTTGCAAGATGGAATCAGGCTGTACCCCATGATTGCATTGATGTACACAGCTATCATTTAATAATAATAAAAAAAAACTAGTACCCATGATATCAAAGGCCCCTTCCTCCTATCTTGTCCTTCCATCCTCTCCTAGCCTAGTCCTGGTGGATTCTCCTCCCTGTTCACTGAACCCTTTGTTGTCCTCTTTGCCAAAACACTCTGCACATCCTTTTAAAATTACTTTATCCAAACTACTGCTGCTTTTCACTGTGTTTACAAAGTCTAACAGGGGTCCTCAAACTTTTTAAACAGGGGGCCAGTTCACTGTCCCTCAGACCATTGGAGGGCCAGACTGCAGGCCCTGGGACGAGTCAGCTGCTAAGCAGGACAGGCAGCAGCCGAAAAAACACCCGGCAGGCTGGATAAATGTCCTTGGCGGGCTGCATGTGGTCCGCGGACCGTGGTTTGAGGACCCCTGATGGTTTGTTTTTCACCAACTCAATGAAATCCAAGTTTTAAAATTCAGTTCCACATTCAAACCCTTTCCAGATCTGTTTGTTATCAACTTCTGCTTTTCTCTTAAACTTCACCCATTGTACCCTTCTCCCCAGTGAGTTATTTATTTATTTTTATTTTTTTTGCCAAATTAATTGGGCTCGTGACTTCTCCTCTAACTCCCTAAGTCCTTGAGCTCGACATGAGAGGAAGTCTGAATCTATGTCCCACTACACCTACACCCCAAACCATGAGCTTTCTTTCCTTTGAACTGCCAAAATAATTATTTTTTATTGTATCTATCTAAGGTACATGACATTTTTGGATATACATATACATAGGGAAATTATTACTAGAGTTGAAGAAATTTACATATCCATTAGTAAAGTACTTATTAATGGTACCTCTTATTTTATCCCCTTTATATTCTATTTTACATTTCTACTACCCTTCTCATGTGTTTATACCTCACCTCCCTACTAGAGTATAATCTATTCAAAGTCAGGAAGTGCCTTAGGCTTCGTTTTCTCAGTACTCAGCAGTACTTCACAGACAGTAGTTGCTCAATAAAAGGACATTGATGAGAATGAAAATATTTGAGACACCCTTGTAATATGATAGTGGCTAAAGCACTGTGTCAAGAAGAATATGGTTTTTCAGCCACATTTCAACTGGTTCTTTTGAGAACCAAATTGAATATACCCAAGTCTCTCCATCTTAAAGATGGAGATGAAAGATTTCCTTGTGCACCTCTATTCATTCTCTTTCACTCTCTCTTTTTCTTTCTTCCTCTTTCCCTTCACAGCCTGACTTCCTAAATGAGTACTTGCTGCCTCCACATTTTTACCTCCCATTCACTTCCTCAACCCACCGCCATCTGGCATCTTCCACCAGTAAACCAAAAATCTGCTGGCAGAGGTCACCTAGCACCTCATAGATGCCAACTCAGATGGATAGTTTCCAGTTCTTTTTGTATCACATCTCCATAGCATTCAGTACTGCTTTCCTCCTACCTCGTTCAGGAAACTCTCTTTTACTTTAGGCTTTTAGAGCACAGTTTTCTGCTACCTCTCTCTAACTATTCCTTCTCTAGTTCCATCATGAGCTTCTTTTCTGCCAACCTTCCCTTGAATGCTGTTACAGAACAGGTTTCATCCTTGGATGTCTTAATTTTGGTTCTCCCAGAAGCAGGCCCTGAAATAAGAATTTACGTGCAAATTATCTGCTGGGGAGATGATCCCAGTAGGAGATTGGGGAAGGAAGACAGGAAAGGAAAAGCAGCCAATAAATCGAAGCCAGTTAGCACTGTGGGCAACTGGAACATAATCCCACTATAGAATGCAAAGTTTAGCATTACCTTACTTGTAGAGCAAGAAACCTAAAGTATTTATCTACCAATCCTATCAGTCATGCATTGAGGGCTGTTCCTGGAAGTGGGATGAAGCAGTATTAATTCCCTGGCATGTTTAGTCTGCCGTAAGGCAAAGAGTCACAAGTGCCAATAGGTGGAAGTCAGGCTGCTGTGTACAGAACTTTAAGGGCCAAGGAATTTGAGCGAGGCATCAACAGCCCCTGCCTTCTTCTTTCCGCAATTTAACCATTATCCCTGAGTTATTATCATCAATGATAATAAAATTAACAATGCTAATAGCTAACATTTATGTACTAGGTCAGATGTTTTACCTACACTAGCTCATTTAATCCTTATGACAGCCCTGAATGTATCATTGTCAGCCCTGTTTTACTGAGGAGGAAATTGAGAATCAGAGGCTAAACTGTCCAAGGTTATATGACCAGTGGCTTTAGCTAACATGTGTATGCTGATTCTCTATACTTACTTATAACCCATATTGTTCCTCTAAGCTCTCAATTAGTATTTTGCCAAATGGGTGTCCTCACTCGGACATCTCCAATGCACCATGCTCAAAATGAAAGGTCTAGCAAAAGGTCTGAAGAAACGTTCCGTTGTGATTTTTTTTCTTTTCCTTTCCAACAGTTTTTCTGAGCTTCACTTCAAGAGCAATTTTTATCTTGAAATCAATTTTTCTGATAATAGGAATAAAAAATACCCAATATGGGGATTTTGGAAACGATATGAAAATATAAAGATTACAATAACACTCTCCATAATTGCACCATAGAGAACTGACTCGGTGGTCCTCTCTTTTTTCCCTATTGTCTATGTATTTTTTAACATGTTTGAGAACATACTGTGTGTGTGTGTATAATTTTGCATCTTGCTTTTTACATTGTAAGAACTTCCCCGTGCCATTAAAAATATCTTCATAAACACATTTTCAAGACTACCTAATGTTTCTGAAATATAGACACACCAAAATTTGCTTAACTCTCCCCTTGTTAGTGAACATTTTTATTGTTTCCTTTCTTTACTCCTATAACAGATGCTGAAATCAATCTCTCTGTGTTTATGTACATTTTGGATTCTTTTCAGAAGAGAAATCACTTTTTTAAAGGACAATAATATTTTTAAGGTTTTTTTTATTTCTTATAGCATAACTGTGTACATTAAGGCAATCATGGGGTACAGTGTGCTGTTTTCATATACAATTTGAAATACTCTCATCAAACTGGTTAACATAACCTTCATGTCATTTCTTAGTTATTAAGACATTCATACCCTGCTTTTAGAAAGATTCACTTGTACCCTTGTAAGATAAACCATAGAGGTGACCCAACCAATTGCCCTCCCTCCTCCCAATATTTTTAAGGTTTTAATGTATCTTAATTTCCAGAAAGGTTGTAACAATTCACACTCAATACCAAGAGCATTCAAGAGTGTCTTCTACCACACCCTGGCCAGAAATGAGTATTTTCACCTTTTAGAAACTTGTTATATTTGTAAGAGAAAATTCTACTTGTTTCCACTTTCATTATCTTCACTTCTAGCAAGATCAAATTTTTTTTCGCATATTTATTAACCATTGATTTTGCCTTTTGATAAACTTTTCATACCATTTGCCAAATTTTCTACTAGTTCTTTGGAGGTTTTTTTTTATCACTTTTAAAAATTGTGACAGATCTTTAAAATATTTGTGGAAATTCTTTCTTGCCATTTGTCCTTTCCATTTTCCATAGTTTTTTGACATGAAACAGTTTAAATGTCTTCTGAAGTCAAATCTAACTTTCTATCTTTGAGATTATTTCTGTTAAACTTGAGTTTTGAAAGTCTTTTCCCATCCAGATATCAGTGACATATTTATCTTTTTTCTTATGTTTTATGATTTGTATTTCTACATTATATTACTTTAAAATCCAGTAAAAATGAGATGAATCTGATTTCCTTACTCCCCAAAATGTAGTCCCTACTGGTCAATTTTCCTTTATTGAGTCCCTGTTGCTATATACCTCCTTTTTTAATGGAGGTATATAGCAATAATCTTAATACAATCTTTTAATTATCGAGGCTTTGTAATAGGTTTTAATATCTGTTAAATCTTTGTAATGGGTTTTAATATCTGTAACCGTACCCTAATATTTTACAACATTTTCTCATCTTTTCTATTATTCCACTTAAATTTTAGAATCATTTTGTCAAGTTACAAAAAGTAATTTCAATATAGGTTTATTGTAATTACAGAAAATTTAAATATTAATTGGGGAAGAGTGAACATATAATGATCTCTGAATTTAATAGTCTCTGCTTTTACATCTCACGCAGATCCACAAACGTTCCTTATTATGATTATGTCACTATTTATGTTTTTGTTCCTATCTCAAATTGATTCTCTTATTCCATATTCTCTTTTGACTGGTTATCTCTGTCATAGAGTAAATCTACTTATTTTTGTATATTTGTGGGGTTTTTTATCCAGCTCCTATGCTGACATATTTCTAATAACAATTTTTTAGTTGATTCTTTGGATTTCTTTCTTTCTTTCATATCTATTTCTACTCCAGCTCTTCCGGGTTTTTGTTGTTGTTTGGTTGGTTTTAGTTTTTGTTTATTTGTTTTTTGCAGTTTTTTGCTGAGGCTGGGTTTGAACCCACCACCTCCGGCATAAGGGCTGGTACCTTATTCCTTTGAGCCACAGGCACTGCCCTTTTTCTGTGTTCTGTTTTTGGGGATTTCCATTTTGGTTTTAGTTTTCCAAAACTTCTAAAATAATGATAAATAATAATTCTCTTGGTGTATCGCAATTACTTGGCTATTTAGTACTATTTTGAGATTCATATTAAGATGATGCTCATTTTTCTTGTCTTTCGTAAAACTATTTTATAGACCAGAGATGGCTATTGAATTACCAGCATCTATTATGGTAATCATGTGATTTTTCTTATTTGTCATCCTGATATGATGCATTACTTTAATAAATTTGTTAATATTATATTATTCTTATATCCTTTGGATAATTTGACTTAGTGAGTTATTCTTTTAGTATGCTATTAAATTTGATATGATACTGTATTATTTTGTTGCATTATATTCATACTGACATTAGACTATAATTTTTGTTTTTGAGGTTTTTTTTTTTTACATATACTTGTGTTTATTAGGTTTTCACTTTTTGCCTTCACAAAATTAAAAAGGCTTAAAATTTAATAACAATAATAATGTTTAAGGACTAGAAACAAAACCCTAGTAAAGAACAAACAAAGATAAATACATTTAGAAAAGAAATAAGATGATTGCAGCACTGAAATATTAAGCAATAATAATAATAATAATGCAAAGAAAGTAGCATTCATATTGTCAAATAAGAGTATGTCTATTATAGAATGCTTTGACTCTGAGGTTCAGTATGGAGTCATCAGTTAACTTTTTTTCCAAAGTCTCAAAACATAGACAACTAATATTTATAAAGAAAAGTAAGAGATAATTTGGAAAAAACAGATCATGTGTTCAAGGTTTTTGTCAGGTTTTAGTATCCCTTGTACGCAAACTCCACAAAATAAATTTGGTAA
>CAUYQV010104044.1:0-22745 GCA_963574575.1 Galagoides demidoff | reverse complement strand
GACCTACCCAGGTCCCATCAGCACACGCAGCCCACCCTGGGCAGTGGGGACCTACCCAGCCACTCATTGAACTTCTTTACTTCACTTGGGAGCCCCAGCTCAGTGAAGTCCCCGGCGTGGATCAGCACGTCACCATAGGGCATCTGGATGGGGTCCGTCCTCGAGTGGGTGTCTGAGACGCAGACGAAGCGGGTGTAGCCAGGAGGCTTAGGGGCATCATGAGGCACCGGGTCTACCCTGCGGCGAGAGAAGACAGCACAGGTCATGGGCGACAGAAGCTGCAGCTCGTGGCCCCACTGGCTCCATCAGATCCAGCAGACCACAAGCTGGGCACCCAGCTTCTGCCTGGGCCTGAAACCTGACTCTCCCTCTCGCTAGCCTGGCAAAACATTTTTGGGCCCCAAGTCTCAGTTTCCCCCCTCTGTAAAACAGAAACCTCAGCAGGCAGCTGTGGGGGCTAAAGGAGAGGGGGGACAGAAGGGCTGGTACAGCGAGGGCCTGGCCACTGTGATGACAGGCAGCCCACCCAGTCGCAGCTGCACTTCCCAGCCTCTCGGTCATTGTCGCCCCCCAGAGGGATCCTTTTTGATGTCTGTTCCTACTTGCCCTCCTCCTGGGAAGTTTGAACGCCATGGATACGCTCTATGTCTGTTACTGTACTGTGTATTCATTTATGCTTTAGACATAAGAAGAGCAAGATTATTTTCTACCTTTTAACCAGTTTTCACCCCTTGGGGTAGCTCCTAGCCCCACTGAGAACGGTCGGATGGCACACATGCCATCCAAGCAGAGAAGTATGGGATGGGGAATGTCACGAGAACATGTAAAATAAAGGCATCGTCTCAAAACTATGAGTAAGTCTGGTCATCCTTAGACCAAAGGCCCCCCAGGATTGTGTAGGAAAACGCTCCTAGAATCAGAAGACCAAGGTTTGCATGGCCTGGCTTCTACGTAGCACATCTGTGAAATGGTGCTAATTCACCAAACAAAAATACACAGAGAATTTTAAAACGCAGCACAAATGTAGGTTCTTGTTCCTCATGAGCCCAGCACGTGACCGATGAAGACACTGAGACCCAGCTGGGCTGAGTGGCCCTGGGCCCCTCTGGTGCATACGTGTGGAGGTGAGCTAAGACTCTGGCGCCAGGCCTGAGGCTCCCCGTCCAGCGCTCCCTCCACTCCACACTGCCTCCCTGGCTGAATGATTTTGCCGGGCTCAAAACTCTTAAAAACAACTCGATGACATTTCAACAAGCAGCTCTCTCCAAATGAGTATGCCGCTCGAGGAGTTGTGTTTAAATCTAATTATGCGGCAAACCAAAAGCGGTACCATATCAGTTACATAAATACTTTTAAAGACATCTTTCTAATTATCCTTTTTTTTTTTCAGACAATATACTTCGAAGAAATTTAATTAACACCTTGCAAGAGACGTGGGTTCAGCATGCTAATGTGCAGGGAGCATCAGCAGGCTCCATCCGCGTCGGAGGCGCTGAGCCAGCCTCTCCCCCATCGGGAGCACCCTCGGTCCCCTTCTGGGAGTCGTTAAGCCAACAGAGTCCCAGTAGGTCTGGGCGGGGCAGGACAGGGAGGAGAGAGAAATCCCTGACTGAGTCAGGGGATGACCAATCAGGAAGGTGCCAGGAGCTCTTCTCTCTCTATTCATTCATTCATCCACTTGTTCACTCAACACTGCACAACTTAAACGCCTACTGTGTGCTAGCCACAGGCTAATAGTAGAAGCAGACTTGGCCAGACAACGGCAACATAGCCACCTCTACAGACAAGAGGCAATACCTGGGCTGGTCTGAAAGCTGAAATATCCCTCCCAGTTAATTCCCACCAATGCTCTGTCCTCCCCCAAGAAAGAGAGTCCAGTAGCCTTGACTCCACCTGCACCCCCTGTCTTCCCCTGACCCCCAGCTGATTAGATCAAGGGCAGCCAATCACTACTAGGCTCAGGAACACAAGTGAGCCAATCAAATTCACTCGTTCATTTTGTCTATGTCTCTCTCAGGTTTTAAAGATGCTACAAGGTGACAAAGACCAAGTCATAGAGACAAAGAAGGGAGACACAGGGAGAAACAGAGCTGCTTCCCACAATCAGTCCTCTAGAGAGCCCTACCTTGCCAAGAAGCTCTGGGTGCGCCACTGCTCCCACCACCACTGGCCAGCCAGAAACAGTGAGGACCCTCGGGCTGGGCCTGCTGTGGAGCCAGAGCACTTTAATTAACTCTGCTCCCATTTCCCTACACCCTGAGGCTCCTGGAGCACGATGCAGATGCAAACCTAGCAATCCCCAGAGAAAAAAACAGACTCATTTCCCTGCACAGTCCTCCAGCTATTTGGATTGCAACAAACGCTCAACTTTGAAATAACAACAACAATCATGGTATCCACGGTCCCCACTCTGGAGAGCGCTGTGATGTACTCAGCAAGTTACAAGCATTTGCTCTCTGCACCCTCACAGGGACCATGTAAGCCAGGCACTATGAGTAGCCCCACTTTACAGGAGAGGAAACAGAAGCTCAAGAAAAGCAGACTTAGCCCATGATCCCAGCTACAGAACCCAGTAGGGCTGAAATCTGAAGCTGGTTTTTCATTCTAGAACTCACACTAGGCTGGACTTTCCAGGCCCAACTTCATTTCATTCAACCTATAGACAAATGCTTAGTGAATGCCTCCTAAAATCTAGGCACCTGCCAAGTGTGAGGGACACACCTGTAGACACATGGCCCACAGAGGAGCTCCCAGCAACCCTGCCAGTGTTTGACATAACAAAAAGAGAAAGAAGAATGGAGATATGGAGAGACAGCGCATGAGCTGGCACCCGTCATTTGACCCCTAGATCCAGCTATACCTGAAGCTAGGCCCAAACCGAACTTCCTAGCTAATGGCTAGGAAGAAGCAGAGGCTGTTGCCCATTCTTGGGGAAATGGGGTCCTCCGAAGGTCCAGGTGAGGACAGAGGCTCCAACAAGTTCAGCCATGTCACTGGGCATCAACCATCGTGTTTTAGAACAGGAAGGACCTCTAGTCCCTTTCTCTCATTTTACAAATGGAGACTCTGAGGCCTGAGGAGGGGGACAATGACGGCTAGCTCAGGATCATACAATGGCCGCCCTGACTCCCTGCCTGCTGCTTTTCTCATGAAGCGCTGACTCCAAGGTGACCCAGCCACACCCCCACACCCGTCTTGCGTCCTGATGCCTCTCAGCCTTTGCTTCTGCTGACCCTTCCACCTAGAGTGGCCAGCTCCACGTAGGCCATGTCCTCCCAGCCCAGAGTTTATGCTGCCACCCAGGAAGCCCTCCTTGACGCCCATGGGCACTTCCTGGCCCATGCTGCCTGCCTTGACCTGGCTCCCTTTTCCTTCTTTCTTCCTATTCACTGTGCTGAGCTCAAGGGATGCAGCCCAAGCTGGTGGAGGGGAGAGTCACTTGAGAAATGGCTCCACAAATGGATCCACAAGCACAGACTAAAGCACGTGCCAAGAGAGGAGGAGGGGGCTCTAAGCACCTGGGGCAGGGGAGGCTGGTCTGGGAGGGGCTGGGGAAATTCTGTGAAGAAGTGATACCTGGGTGAGAACAGAGAAAGGAATCAGGGTTTGTAAGGCAAAGAGATGGGGAAGCACAGGGAACAGCATGTGCAAAGACCTGAGGCAGGAGGAAGAATGGAACGTTCAAAACACTGGGAAGTGGCTTCTGCATCCTGAGCTCAGTGGAAGAGAGGGGCAGAATGAGGCTTGAGAGCTGGATGGTGCCTGGGGTTGGGTCCTCTCCTGCCTTACCCCTGCCCCCCTCCCGGGCTCCAGGTTGAGCCCACTGTCTCCTGGACATGTGGAGGGACCCCATGGTGCTGAGCAGGAGTCCTGGCTGCCTGCACCCAGCTCCTCATCTATAGAGAGGGGTCAGCACATGGGCCTGGCACAGTTGTGAGGGCTGAGGACAAGGAACAAAGGGGCTATTCCAGGTCTGTGTGCACTCCCAGCCCACTCCACGACATTCTCCAAGGACCCAGAGCTATCTGAGTGCTCAGAGGCTCTTCAGAGGGGTGACTCAAGTCTCTCTCCCCTGTGACTCTTTTTAAAGGCCTGAGAGAGTGGCTATAACTGACACCACAGCCCCCAAAGGCCCCTATAGGACAACCCTGCCCCACAGCACTCACTCTTGCCCTCTCACTGAGCACCAGTCTCCTCATACACCTCGTGCCCTCTAGACCCCTGGGAGGGCTCTCTCAAGGCCCCCCAGGGTCTCTCTGCCCCAACCATGAGGCGTCTTCAGGGCCCACAGCCCAGAGGCCCAGGCTGGGAGATTCATTACTCAGGCAAAGGTGGCCTCCTTACTGGCAGGGTCTCCAGGGGCAATTACATAAATCATGCAGCTCAATCAGAGGCCATTTGGACTATCACTGTTGTCATTAATTATAAATTGTGGATTTCTTAAATAAGGCCCCGTTGCTCCCTCACCCCAGAGACAAAGCCCAAGGTGGCAACAGATCGCCTGTTGGGAAGTGGTATCCACCCTCCCACCTCTCCCTGGGTAGGACTCACCACGGAAGCCCACCCAGCCACCTCCAGCGGCCTGCACACTGCGTGAAGGGGGGAGGCTGCAGCCCCCAGTCCCAGGTCTGCCTTAGCTTTACCTGTGTGCAAAGTCATGTTTCAAAGCTGAAGTCCAATGCATGCTCTTCCAGGAGACCCACTCACATCCTCAGAGTAGCCTCAGAGCCCCTCTGGCAGTGGAAGGCAGGGACCCTCACAGCCACGGGAGGGGTACAGAGCAGCCTAGCATAGGAGGGGGCAGGCCAGGCGTGAGTCCTGCTGGGGCACCTGGCTCCCCAGATGGACCACAGGAGAGCCACTAAGCTCTTCCTCCACGGTACTCCTCACTCCCAGTGTCACACACTTTGTCAACTGTCTGTCATCCCACTAGATGTGAGCTCAGCATAGACAGGGCTGGTCTTTGGCCTCTGCTGGGTCCCCAGCACCCAGCCTGGATCAGGCATGTGCTACAGTACTAACATCTGCTGCTGCCCACCAGGCCCTGCTCTGCACGGCTTTACCCGTTTCATTGTAGTATTATCATGAGCAGCATTCCATGGTTGGGGAAACTGAGGCCCTGAGAGGCATGAACCTGACCCAGGCAGGCTGGCTCAGAGCCTGAGTTAACCAGCAACTTACTTGGCTTCCCACAAACATCCCGAATGAATGAACAAAGCAGCAAATAATGCTCAGTTGCTCAGTGCAAGGGGAAAAATCATCCCTTGAGGAAGGACATTCATCACTCTTGCTCAGGACACTTGGGGAAGGCACCCTCCCCGAAGCAGCCCTGTCTTACCCAACTGGGTGGCTCTGCAGTTCTCAGACACCCAGCTAGCCCCATAGAGCCTCCTGACCAGCCCACTTCCTCCTCAGGCCCCCTCCTCCTTCTCTGGCTAGCAACCTAGAAGTTGAGGGGGTCCAGAGGCCCCCACAGGGGGTTCTTTCTGGACCCCTAAAAACTGGCAGGAGCCTCCTCTCTGCCTTCCCCTTTTCTCTGGCTCTGTTCTCATAGCAGGGGCTCACTGGGTGTCTGCCTGGCCCAGGCAGGAGTGCTAGGAATAACAGCTCTGCACCACACTGTCTGTGCTGCCAGGGACCCTCCCAGAGGTGGCGGGGTGTACACACAGGTGCAGACATGCAAACCCCACATGCTCCGGGAGGACCTGGTGTGCTCTCCACTCCCACTGGGCAGGGCTCCAGCCCAGCCTCCAGGGACCTCAGGCACAGTCACTGTCAACTTGCCTGGCCTGAGAACTAACCCCACCCCACTAACAAAAGAGAACCCCCAGCCCGCAGAAGACCCCTCCCTGTAGCAGCCCTGTTGGGCCTCACGGTCCCACAGTGCAGCACCTGTGGCCTGGGGCCTTCCATCCTGCCTAAATCCACCAATCTGGCTCCCAAAACAGAAAATCCAAGACACTCTGCAGCCGCTGACAAGGCTGGGCCTGCAGCCCCCACACAAACAAGCGCTGCTGAGACGGTGCTGCTCCCACTGCCCTGAGAACCCTTCCCTGCCCAGCAGAGGCCCGGCCTGAGGGAGAGCAGGCCTCCAGGCCACCTCCAGGCTAGGCTCCTTCTCTAAGGGGTCCACATGCCAGTCCCCTGAGGGACGGTGCTGGGACCCCTTGAGAATACCGCCACCAACAACACTCATAGACTCTGGACCCTCTTAGGAGCACTGGGCCACCCTGTCTCAGCTCCCACCCAAGGTGCTTCCCCCTCCCCACTCTGAAGGGGCTTGCCCTGCCGGTAGTCTAGACCCAGCACGAGACAGGGTCCCAGGGTGGCCAGGACACCACAGTGTCTAACACCACAGGTCCCAGTGGCTGACACCACAACCAGAGTCGTGGAGACGCTGGGTGTGGAGAGAGCCCTGGGCAGGGGACAGGCCACTCTGGCATTTGCCTGCTGGGTAGGCTTGGGTGGATCACCTTACTGGCCCCCAGGTTCCCTAAGTTCTGTTACACAGGACCATGGGAAGAGCAAGGGGGATAAAGGAGGAGGGGTCCCCTAGGGACATGGGGAGTCACAGCACAGGGCCTAGAGCTTCTCCACCTCCACCCTGGGCCACTCATACTTCTCCAGGGCTTCAGAGAAAACCCAGGGATTCTAACCCATGCACAGGTTTTGGGGCAGGTCCTGAGTGCTGCTCTAAGGGTGTCCCAAGTCTGTGCATCCCCAAGGTGCCCTGGTACTTTCCATCACAGTCCCCAGGGCAAGCGGCAGAATTTCCTCATCCTCCATCTCTGCCCTGACAAGAGGCATGAGGGTCTGGAGGAAAGGAAGAGGGACAGTGGCAGTCAGCCCAAGACTAGGGTCCTAACCTGCCACGGGGCCTGTAGCCAGTCCCTGACCCCCTTTGGGGCTCAGTCTCCTCAATGCACCATAAGTAAAGTAAATCAGACTGGAGTCGCTGGCCCAAATACCAGCATGGGGAGCAGGAACTGGGCTCCCCAAATGATGCCAAGGCGACGTGTGGGCCAGGGGTGGCGAGGCCTCGTGGCTTTGTAAATCCAAGCCAGAAGTCTAGGTACTTAGATGCATTCGCCTCATTTTTAAATATTTGTCAAACATTCTCCCAGCCAAATATAACAGGACTGCAGGCCAGAATCGGCCCACAGGCCACCAACCTGCAGCTTCCCCCGTTCCCTCCCAACTCAGAGCCCTGATGATCCCGGGATTCCAGAACTGGTTCAGTCAACAAACACGTAAAGCTTGTCAACTGCGTGCGGAAGCCAGGAGGCACCCACCCGGTGGCCGTCACCGCCCCGGCCCACTTACATCTGCACGTGCGGCGGCTGGAAGCGGCCCTGGTTGATGTTGTAGAAGGTGAAGGCCTGGGTGGGGTTGGAGCTGTACTCGTCCACCTCGATGAGGAGCCGGCCGTGCTGGTGCCGCCGAGCGGCCATCACGTGCGACTGGGAGAACGCCATGCCCAGGCCGCAGGGCAGCAGCGCCAGGGCCTCCGCCTTCAGGACGCCGGGATCCCACCTAGAGCGCCACATGGACCTCCGCGGGCCGCCCGGGCATCTCCCGCCGCCGCCCGGCCCCCCGCCAGACCTGGAAGCAGACTGAGGAGACGGAGCAGAACCGTGCGACAGTTAATCTGTTTAGGATTTGCTTTATTTAATGTCAGATGAAGATTTAGAAAGAGGGAGAGGGCGGGGGGAGAGGGAAAAAAAACACAGTCGTACAGCTCAAAAACTCATTACAAATCTTTCCAACTCAGCAGTTTGATGAATATACTTTGGTAAAAAGAAAAGAGCAGGGAGGGAGGGGACCAGGAAAAAAAGGAAAACACCCGGCAGGCTGGGGACGGATGCGTGCAGGGCCCGACGTGTTTAAATACTTCAGGCCTTCCATTTCTGTATTCCTTCAACAAAATCTCCCAAAGCCTACAGGGTGACAGGGAGCTGGGGAAAGATAATGGCTGGTATTTTGTAAACAGGTAAGTTAAGTTTTACTCTCAGAATTGGGGATTAGGAAAGAGTCCCTTCCAACCCTAACCTGGCCCACAGTCCCCCAAACACGCCCACGTGGCCCCCCACGCACACCCTTGCAAGCCCAAGCAGGTGGGGACAGCAAGGGTGGGAATTCTGTCCTCAACACCACTTTCACCTAAAGAGATCTCCCAGTGGCAGGGAGAAGGGACTTTCCCAGACACACATTGCCATGCACCTCGGGGCTCAGGGGTGGTGGTGGAAGCCGGGGGGTCAGGGAAGGAGGGATCTGCTTTCCCCAGTACCCCCTTCCCCTCTCCTTACAAGGGACTCAGGGATCCTGATGCTCCCAGCAATCTGTCAATCTACTCAGAATCACAGTTTTGCAATGGTATAATTTCTTTAAATATGAGTATAGTTTGTATTTAAATTTACTGGACTAAAACATCCCCTCTGAATGATCCCAATTCGGCTGCGGAGAAACTGGGAAACACCAGGGCGAGACTCCGTCTTACCCCAACACACTCAGACGACAGCTGATGCCTCCTTCCTAAGACCGTAGACTTTTCTCTTTTCATAATTATTCTTTTAAACAGTATAAATAGGAAATGCCTTGAAGATTTTTTTTTGTCATTGTTTTCAGTTTTTGGTCATTAAGACCATCCAATGATTCCATTTGCGCTGTATTTAACCAAGGAGAAAATAACATAATTTAAACGATTCCTGGACAGTCATGTCCCAATCACATTAAACGAAGAAAAATCCCCTTTGCTTTGCGCTTGGAAGAAGAATCGACACAGTCAGAAAACAAATTAGATTAGGAAAATGGCAAAAATTAGAGACTGGAGAACATTTTAATTATATGCAAAGGAGAAATGGGTTATTAATTTTTTAAAAACCTCGATCATCTCCATAAAAGGTGAAATAAATAGCAACATCCTCCTTCTCCCCCACCCATCCCCCAAAACTCATCCTGAGCCACAAGACAACCCCCTCTTCTCCACCTGAGAAGGTAAGGAAAAAAATCTACTTTTTCCTCAAGACACACTTGCTCCTAGCTCTTTGTCCCTGCTGTTTCTGAGCGAACCAGCTTTCAGAAGCAGCTGGGCAGGCATCTAAGGGGGATAGTTGGGGTCTCCCAACCTTGGGGCTCACAGAACCAGCTGATCTTGTCCTGTCTGTAACTGCTGCCCTGCCCAAGAAGCCCTGGCAGAGGCCCCAAGGCACCAAGGGCTCCTGTCCTGCTGCTCTAAGCCCTGCCTGCCAGGATCTGGACAAGATTTGAGCCTTAGCATTGGCTAACTTGCTGTGTGACTTTGGACCAACCTCCTAACCTCTCAGAGCCTCAGCTTCATCTTCGGGTATGCAGTTAGATGAGGAAGTAAGCAGGACTCCCGAGTCCAACGCCCAGCAGGCCCCTGGTGCCCAGCTAGCACTTGTTGTGACTATCACAATCACCATTCAGTTCAATGTGATGCCTGGGGACTGAGAGCCTGCTATCTGCATGTGCTACTCAGGTATGGGGGTGTCAAGTCTGAGCCCAGGGCCCAGGTAGGAGCTGAGGGTGCCTGCAGGGCCCTGGTAAACTCTCTTCTCTCTCAAACGCAAGCTGACCACATCACACCTCTGCTTGAGATCATTGACATGGCTCTGCAGAGTGAGCTCTTAAACCCAGAGGCCTTCAGCTAGTGGGTGCTGTGCCTTTATTCAGAGCCACAGAATTCCAAGACTTTGCGAGGGGTTTCCTCTCAATGCACCCCACCTAAGAGACAGGTCTCCCATATCTCTCATTTTGCAAATAAGAAGGCCAGGTCTCAGAGAAAGTGAAGTTTCCCACCGGTGTGGCAGAGCGGACACCCAGACCCTGGCCGCCTAGCTCCCAGGGTCCAGCTTCTTCCGTGAAACCACTCTGTCCTCTCCTCCAGCTGGCTGCAGCCAACCCACCCTTCCTCTCAGCAACACTGGTGTCTCCTCAGAGAGGCCTGGATGTCCCCTAAGGGTGGTCTCCCTTTCTTACCCTGCATGGCAGCTGCTGTTACTCCAAGCAAGCGGTTTAACACCCAGAGTTTCCACTTCCTCCTCTACAAGATAGAGGGAAAAGCCTCGCAGGGTTGTGAATACTAAATGAGATGACAATTGCCTAGTAAGTGCTCAGTAAATGCTAGCTATTGTTATTTTTCTATTATTATCACCCCAGGGCCCATCACAAATACTTCATAAATACTGAATTAGTATTTATGGATAGATGGATAGATGGAGGGATGGAGGGACAGGTGGGTAGAGGAACGGATGCAGGGACAGATGGATGGAGGATCCGAGGATGAATGAATGGGGGGGGGGGGTTGCAGGGACGAAGGGACTCTCTCCCTAGTGTCCAGCACAGGCCTGGCAAGGGGTGGGCCTCAAGGAGAGATCAGCTAAAGACTGAAACATCATCACCCCTCTCTCCTGACCCACCCCATAGCCCTGCAAGAAGGCTGGCCAAGGTAGGCACAGCCCTTGTAAAAGGGGGATTCCAGGGGCTCCCATCCATCCTCCTCCCAGGGAAGCAGGCCCAGCATGTGGCTGGCCTGCACTGGGGGAGAACAGCTCTGCACCAGGGACTCAGCTGGAACAGGCAGGCAGCAAAGCACCCCAGAGGCACTCAGCGGTGAAATGCTGCATTTCACATAAAGGGGGTTTGCAATGGGCCCTGCTCGGAGAAATCAGGGAAACTGGGAACACAGCGCCTTCTTTTAATACCCATTTAATATTTATGGAGCCGCAGCAGCGCGTCAGCCACCGTGCGAGAAGGCAAGCGTTTCTCTGCCGTGCAGCCCATCCGCAGAGGGGAAGCCACATTTCCCAAACAAACAGCTTGTAGCTGGGAAGCATTTACACCTGGTCCACAAAACCACACAGCACTCGAGCAACGCAGAGTGTGCTGGGACCCAACGCAGGGAGACCCCTTGGGCTTCCATCCTGGCTCTCATCCAGCAGGGTGACCTTGAGCAAGTCCTGTATCCTCCATGGGAGTGGGTCAGAGAGATGGAACTAGGGAGGAAGGGTGGAATGAATGAATGAAGCACTACTTATTCAACAGACATCCGCCCCAGCCCTGCGCCTCTCTCTCTTCCCAGGTGCCAGAAAGAGCGATGGAAAAGCAAAGATCCCTGCCCTCAAGGAATGGGGGAGGGGTAAAGGTACTACCTTAGTAAAGAGAAGAGACACTTTCAGATAACATGGGGACCTGGGAGGAAACAGAACAGGGTAAGGGGGTGATGAGTAAGGGAGGAGGGGTTTGCTTTAAATTGGATGACAAAGAAAGGCCTATCTGAAGAGGTGATGTCACCTCACACAGGACTGATGAGAGAAGCCAGCCACACCCAAACCAGGGGAAAGAGAACTGAGGCAGAGGGAATGGCAAGTGCAAAGGCCCTGAGGCAGAGGTGGCGTCAATAAATGGCCTCACTTTCACTATTGCTGTTGTTGGCCCTGGCAGCTTCTGCAGTGGAGAAGAGCCTGGACTGTGAGGTCAGAAGAAGCAATGATCAAATTCAGCCTCAGGAGCTGCTGGGCTGTGGGACACTGGGAAAGTCACTCAACCTCTCTGTTTCTACTTCTTCATTGGTGCCCTCAAGGCATTTCAGAAGGAATATAAGGAGCCATGTGCCTGCCCCTCCATAAAGGCCCACTGTGCCCAGATCAGGTCTGCCCAGCCCAGCACTTGTTGAAAAACTCCCTCCATTTTTTAGGACTTGTTCTCTGATAGAAGGGCTCCCTTTTCTGTTTTCTTGTCAAAGGCACATATTTGTTGGTCCTTAGGTACCATAAGTTGAGTTAGACCAAGGCACTCAACAGAATACCTGGGCTTTAGCCAAGACACCAAAGAACAAGAGCCATTAGACATGGACCATGTGGAAAGCAGATTCTAGGAATGAGGTTGGGCTCCAGGCCCCTACCCCAACCTGTGTGCCTGTGCTTCTCTGACCACACCCCTCCCCCGACCTTCTCTGGCCTTCTGCTGGTCTTGGCCCTCCATCACCATGGCCAACCACACCCCCCACCAGAAGGAATATCCTAGAACTCCCTGCCATTCCCTCTGGCACACCAAGCCACTCAGGGGAAGCCCATTTCCCCAAGTCAGCTCCGGAGGCTGCACTCGGTCCCCTCTCACTTCTCAGGCCCCACTCAACTGCTCAGGGGTTCCCTGGCAGAGCAGGAGCCCCACCTCAGAATCTCCAAACATACTATCTCCTCTGCCTGGAGAGCTCTGCACGCCACGCCACCCCCACACTCACCCCATTTCCTGACTCCTGCCCATGCAGACTCAGAGGGCTCAGGGTATTGGAGACATCTTCCCGGGCTGCCCCTGCAGGTCAGGAGCCTCTGCTCACAGCCCCTCAGGTCCTGCACATAGTTTGGTTCTGTGTCTGAGCTAAATGAGAAGCCAAGAATAAAATGAAACGTGAACAAACCAACAATGGATGGATGGATGGATGGACGGATGGACAGACGGATGGACAGATGGACGGATGAACGGACGGACGGATGGATGGATGGATGGACGGATGGACAGATGGACGGACGGACAGACAGATGGATGGACGGATGGATGGATGGATGGATGGATGAATGGATGGACAGATGGATGGACGGATGGATGGATGAGGAAAACTGCACCAGCCTTTGCGTCTGACAGTCCAGGTTCAAAAGCAGCTCCTCCTGGAGCCTAGTTTTTCAACTGCAAGCCGCGGACACTAAAACCTCCCTCTGGGGACTGCTGGGTTCATTAAAAGACACAGGAGACACAGCAGCCCTTAGCCAGGGGCAGCACACAGTAGGTACTTACTAAATATCTCTTCTACTCCTGTTAGAAATTTCTGATAAAACCCAGAAGCTCCACAAGAACTTTGGAGAATCCAGCAGAGAGTTTCAGGGAGTCAAGCAACATTCCCATGCCAGGTCCCCAACCACAGGGTGGAGCCTAGGGGCTGAGGGAGGGTGCTGAGACTGAATATGGCCAGTACAGCCCCCAACCATGGCCTGGAGTCTGGGGGCTGTGGGAGGGTGCTGAGACTGAATATAGCCAGTATAGCCCCCAACCATGGCCTGGAGTCTGGGGGCTGCGGGAGGGTGCTGAGGCTGAATATGGCCAGTACAGCTCCCAACCATGTCGTGGAGCCTGGGGTGTGCGGGAGGGTGCTGAGGCTGAACACGGCCAGTACAGCCCCCCAACCATGGCGTGGAGCCTGGGGGCTGTGGGCAGGGTGCTGTGGTTGAACACAGCCAGTACAGCCTGACCTTGGCTAGTTTTTCCAAGAAAACTCTTCACCGCCCCTCTCACACAGGCACTGGTCAGCCCCCAAACATGCTGTTCTCTGGGCCAGACCCTGTTCTGAGACCCAAATAGATAAGAAACGAGCCCTCAAAGGGCTTAGACCAGTGGAAGTAAATAGACAGATGAACAGACCTCCTCAGAACCCCAGTATGAGCAGAAACAGTGGATGGGGCTCTGTGGGGACCCAAGAAAGCCCCCGCCAAACCAAGGCCAGCCAGTGTGTGCAGAGGGCCACAAGGGAAGGCATGGAGAAGGGCCTGGGCTCACATGGGGCATCTCAACAGCAGGTGGATTTTTGCAAAGCAGAGCGTGGTCATTCCAGTGGCCCATATCTGTCCAAAGATGTGTCAGGAAAATCTTGGAGCATCTGCACTGCCTGGATGGCTGTTGACCCACACATCAAAGACATACCTACTTTGCAGAGTGAGGTTCTGGTATCATCATTACCAGCATCCACTCTGGCTCTCAAAAGTGTACTGATTTGGAAGGCCAAGGTCACTTTTAATGAAAGACAACATGAGGCTATTAAGGCAACTACCCTCCAAAAGCCACCTCCATTCATTGGCATGTCTTCAACAACAGCTGTGGGGCTAGGACAGTATTGTGTTGTCCTACGCCCAAAACTCAGTTGACAATCAACAACCACAGAGGGACGACTGTCTCATTAAACCTGAGAAACCGCCAGGGAAACATCCCCACCGCAGCCTTCCTGGCTGCAGCATTCGGGAGAGTCCCATGCTTGGGTAGATTCTGTCAGGACTCCAGCCCCACCTTTGCTCCAAGTCTGTTTCACATCCTTTCCCTGTGAGCAGGCTCAGCCTCCCCAACTGGGCGCTCTAAGCACGGCGGCTTTTCCCGCAGCTGAAGGCTCAGAGCGGTGTGGGGAGAGAGCCGCTCAGCTCAGCAAAGGCACTGCTTATTTGCTGAGGCTTTTGTTGCAATGTGGGGAAATGTCACAGAAAAAACACACTGACACCTCCTAAGTGGTCCCCCCAAGCAAAATGCAGGAGATAATATTTAACAGAAAAAGTACCGAGCTGCAGGGGCTTGGGGAGAATTCTTTTACAAGCCGTGATTCCCACACAAGCTCAAAAATCACTTTTAAATTGTATTTTCTTTCCTTCTTTGGCTTGTGCCCGAAAATACGCAATTGATTAGTCAATGGCGGAAAATGTCATAAAGGGTAAAAAATAAATAAATAAATAAAGAGAGACTCAAAGGAAAGGAAAAGAAACAAACAGCCCAATGGAGAAAAACAAATCAAACCCAGTCCCACCGTGCCCTAAAATGATAGACCCTGACGTCTGACCTCCCTCATTGTCAACTATGGGTTTCCAAGGGAAGAAGCTGTTGGCCTGCAGCTGGTATTAGCAGCTAAGCTGAATGAGTTGATGAGCTAAGTAGATGAAGGAATCCACAAATATAGTGAAAATTAGATCCTATTCCTTGAAAAAGGATCAACCACAAGTGACTTTAAAGCATTTACCACTTAAAAACCTTTTAGCTGGGCCCATTTTGAATTATGACTACATGATTTTAAATTACACTTTCTAATTCCTCCCCACCACCACCCCAGCAGTCTCTGCCGCCTCATTTTCCAATTATGTACTTTTATTTCAGAATATGAAGAGTGCTACTTACTGGATCATGTCCTGTCTGCCACAAATAGCTGCTCACTTATTCCTTTAATTTTAGACATGAATGCAGTCGGTTTGCCCGGCTTGTCTTCAAATTCTGAGTATCCTCTATTCCCATCGCACAGAATGAGGCCCGAGATGCAGAGAAACCCACAAAGCTCGGGCAGAGAAATATGTTTGTAAACCAGTGCTTCACTCCATAAATTATTATAATTCTTGGTGCTTTCTATATCCATCTAGCAGATCAGCAATCACATAAATAATAGTGAGTAGACTGATTTTTTCTTCTGCAAAGTGCTATGTCCTAGTTTTCAAAATAAAGCACTTGGAGAAGAATCACATATCTGTGAGTTGAAATGGGAAACTGCTCAGATCCATCTCAAACATGCACACAGATGTATCACACACAAAAGGAAATAAGAGGTAAACGTGTAGAGATCAGCATTCTGTGTCCCCTTCCCGCAGATATCAAGTCACATTCAACATGAATGGGGGTTTGGGACATGGGTGGTTGGGGGAAAGAGTCAAGAGGGCCGTGGTTGCTCAGCATGCAGGCACAATTTGCAAAGAAAGTAAATGTGGATTTACAGTTCTTGTGGAAATCTATTAAACAGATGTCACTGAAGCATAATCAAATCGGCACTATGGTAATTCCACACTTAAGTCTAAGATTGGGGTTTTGCCATTTTTATGATCAGTTCGACTGTATTTTTTGTGATCGTGCAGGAATTTGCAATTAAGGATTAAACCTGCGAAGTATGAGCAATTAACTGATGTGTCTGAACTGACAAACTTAAGAAAGCAAAACTCCATTCTCCAACCCCCTGCTCATTCACGCAGGGATCCTGGGGTAGGCTAAGGGGTTGGTGGGGTATGTGCCTTTCCCGTGAACACCAAAACGCTAAAAAGGGCTTCACTGTGAAAGGAGAAAGGCAGGGTGCCGGGAAGGGCTTACGTCTCCCGGGCAGCCGGTGCGATCGATTTTGCAGTCCTGCAGACTGCAGTACCACCCAGAAAATGCAAAAGAATGAAATGAAGGCGAACCGATGAGAGTGTTGGAAATTGGAAGCAGACATCATTTTCTCCTCTGAAGTGATGAAATTAGCATGGGGGATGCCAAAAGTCTTTTCATGTGCATCAATGCTGTGAGCCTCAAATCCTTCTTGAAAGGAGGGAATAGAAATGTGAAGATGAGCCATCGACAAGGGACATCACAGAAGCAAACTTTCAGGTGCAGACTGGGGTGACAGGAAGGGGAGCCTGACTCTGAAATGGATGCAGATCACAATCAACCGGAGGGGAGAAATTTTTTTTTCTGCAGCTGCTTCTATGTATGATGATTACTAAGTTCTGACATTAATCTGGCCAAGTTCATGTCCAAGAACGCCCCCCCGCCATAGGGGTAGTTCACAAAAAGGCACAGAAAGACCAAGGAATATCTCATGTCGCCACTGGAGTTCAAAACGAATACACATAATCTCAGTTTGTTACAACTTGTTTCAGGAGATGGGGCTGCCCTCATCCGTCATAGACATTTTAAATAGAAACACAGCATCACTAAATCTCATTTCATTAGGAGGGGGGAAAGTCAAAATAAAGTAAGACATTTATGTTGGCTGCAGACTGCTCAGGACACCAGAAAGAACCACAGTGAATCAATCAACCGAGAAACTATTTATATATTTATATCCTCCCCCTCACGCAACCCCTCAAAAGGGGGCTCTTATTTTTTTTTCTCTTATGTTGTTTTTGCTTCTGACATTTTAGTCACCTCTTCAGACCAAGTCAAACCCTGGCAGTCCGAAGAGGATGCTCGCTGGTGGTCTCGCTATGTGGGGACGTCCACACACCAGGGCCCCGGGTTGCAGTGAGTTACATTAGAATGCCCTCGGGCAGCCTACACTAAGCAGTTCTTCCTTTACCCCTCCCCTGTCTTCTCCCTGACCCCCTCCAATGTTGGGCATAACTGGACCTAAACCATGAGGTATCCTGACCAGAAGAACAACCCCACAAGCAGGCCTATGTCTTATCAGAGGAGCCACCAACTTCGACCTGTGGGTGCAGAGCCACCCTGAGAACCTATTCTTGGGCCTCTGCACCTGGGGAGCCCCTAGCCCCAGGACCCTCACTCCAGAGGTGCAGGGAGACACAGTTACATACTGCGGAGTGGAAAGATCTCAGGGAGAGGAAGAATGGCAAGGGAAAATTCATGAAAAGACCCTTTTTTGTTCCCGATGAGGGAGGGGCAATGGGAGAGACATGTCACATTGTCACATTAAAGATTTTGACAGACAATTCAGGGATAAGGCAGAAATTCCACCCTTAACGGCAGCTTGCAGGAACTTGAAAGGCATTAACTAACCTCCACTAATTGCATGTTTTTCTGTGCATAATATTTACTTGTTAAAAGTCTTTGCCCGGGCGATTAATTTCCTCTGCCCTGCTATTCACGATCAGCTCACAGGCCTGAAACTAGAAAAATGAAGTCATTTTGATAGATTAAAAGATGATTGCACTTTGGGGAAGGTTTTCTTTTTTCCAGAAGTCCAGAACCCACACCCGGAATACTAATTTTTCCCATCAAATGCTTCCTTCAGTGAAAACCAATGGCCATCCTTAACCCTTCCAACAAGTGGAGAGAGATGTGTCCCCGATGAGGGGTGCATACCAGGGGCCCCACCGCCTGCCTGGGAAGGTAGCAAGTTCAAGGGAGAACAAATGAACTTAAATCACTTTCACTGGATGAAGATTTCATAGTCTCATGAGTGGACTGGGCAATTTCAAAAAGCAGGCTTTTCTTAAACGATCATTTCTTATGTTGGTCTGTGTATTCCTGACAGTTTGGGCTCGAGAAGAAACACCTAAGATACCATCGTTTCCCTAGACCTAGACCTGATCTACTGTCCATAAATGCAGCCCACAGGGCATCACCTGGGGGGGTAGGGGGCAGGTGCCAAGTGATTCTGAGCATATATGCAGCGGCCACACGAGATGCTTCCCCTGACTTGTAGATGACACTCCGAGCCTACTCGCGTCAACGTCACAGGTATCTGATTCAATCCAGGTCTTCCGAAATTCCTGAGAATAAATAGGAAGGCAGTCCCACGCCAAAACACTTCCGAACACACGATTAAATCTCCATGACTGGATTACCGCCTTTTGACTAGCCATCAGCCAACTAATGTGCCTCTAACCGGTGAGCACTCGAATGGAATGGATGTAGCCATTCTTAAGCCGAAATCCATCTTGAGAAAAAAGATTTTACAAGTGCTGTGGGGCTGCCACTCAGAAAGCCAATTTGCAGGGATCCGGATACGGAGGAGCGCGGCTCATTGTGCTGGCCCCCATGCTGCAGGCCCTGCAGACTGTGCTGGGCTCCAGACGGCATCCTGGTCACCACCGGCTCTAAAGCCCTGGCATCCTCCCCTGCCTCAGCCCAGCCCAATCCACGAGACCCCACCCCAGATGGTCTCTTGGAGTCCTGGCTCCGGTGGACAGAGGCCTTAATTCCAGCCAGGACTGGTGGTCATGCTGGTGGCCTCCCTGACACCCCACGAAAAGCATGTTTAGCCCTATACCAGATTACTCACAAAGTTGGCTTCTGGGTATTTATTTTTTTAACAAAGTCCAGTCAGAGCATTAACAAAGCGTGTGTGTCTGCATAGCCCTGTCCCCCCATCCCTGCAAATCCCGGCCACTCAACTCCTGTAGAGCCAGCTCACTTTTGTTCCCCCCAGTTTAATTTCATAATTGTTTGCCACTTAACAAGCTCTCCTCCGGGGTCCATCAACCAAGCTGTGGACATGGGGAGGTGGGAGGCAAAGAAGCTCTTGGATCTGAAAAAGAAGCCAGTCCAGCTCTGGGGAAGAGACGTCCCAGAGAGGTTAGCTGGGCAGGGGTGAGGACCAGCTCCAGAATGGGGCCTCCAGACAGCCTGACGGAGCCGATGGAGGACGGTGGGTCTCCTGACTCCTGGACACATCCCCTCTGACTGACCCTCCTGTGGCTTGCCGGGGTGAATGGAAACGGCATGAATTTGCTCCCGCATAGCGCGTCCCAGAACAAACACACATGAGAACTGCTCCTGGGCACTGGCACTGCGTGAAATGCCGCCTTGGAGGACCGGGACCTGTCTGGTTAGCCAGTGATTCCCCGGCTGGGCACACAGCAGGCGGCAATAAGTATGTGTTGAATGAGTGAGCGGATGGATAGATGGACAGATGAAGGCTGGACGGAAATGGATGAAGTTTCCAGCAAAATCTGGTGAAAGTGGCCACTGGACCAGGGTCAGACTCTCCTCCCTTCCCCCAAGTGCCAGTAGGGGCTTCGCTGCGCACAGTAGGCGCTCGACATTCAGTGTCCGCTATTGTTACTACCGTCGTCGTCACTTGCACCCCAGCAGCCCCCTTCTTTCACCAGCTACTCCTCCAGCAGCCAGCAGCGACCGCCAGGCGGGGGAAAAGTTTCGCTGACCCCGCGGCCCCAGCCCGAGTGCTGCGCCCAGGCCGAGCCCCCTCCCGCCCGCACCCGCTCGGCAGGCAGGGCAGCCCGGCGCCTGCACCCGGCAAAGGCGGCCAAAGTAACTTTGCGGGCGCCCCTGCGCTGAGCCGCGGGCGTCACCCCGCGCCTGAAGAGGGTCCCAGCCGCGCCCCCGCCCGGCCTGCGCCCCGCGCCCCGCTCCCGTCGCGCCCCAGCCCGCGCCCCGCCCGCCCCCGGCCCTACCTGGCCCCGGGCTCCTCTTCGGCGGCCGCGGCGGCCGCGAGCAGCAGCGCGCACCGAGGGAGGCAGGGGCTCCCGGGAGGGAGGCGCGCAGGGGCGGGGGCTCCTCCGGCGGCGGCCGCCTCGCCGCGCGTCCGAGGCTGCAAGTGGGAGCCAGACTCCTCCTTCGGGGGGCGGGGGGCTCCCCGCGCCCCCTCCCTCGCCCGCCCGCGCGCCGCGAGGCTACGAGCCTACCCGGCTCCCCCGCCTGCCGCCGCCCTCTCCGCGCCCGCCCGCCTGGACCGCCTCCCCCCGGCCCGGCCGCCGGGAGGGCCGCGCTCGCGTCCCCGGTCCCGGCCCCCGCACGGCTGCCCGCCGGGGCCCCCGCCAGGCCGGCCAGGCCTCAGCCCTCGGCGCCCGCCCGGGCCCGCCGCCCGCATCCCGCTGCGGAGGGGACGGGAGCGCGGAAGCCGGCCCGGACGAGGGAGGAGGAGCGGGGCCCGCGCTGCGGAAAGGGGAAGGCGGCCACCCCGCCGCGCCCGCGCCCCCTCCGTGCCCGCCCCCAGCCCCGGGCCGGGCCGCGCGCGGACTGGGCGGGCGGCGGGGCGGGGGCGCTCTCACCTTCGGATCCGCGGCCGCCGCACCGGGCACCGCGTGCAGGGGCGTGAGCGGCTCCTTCCGGGGCGCCGCAGCCCCCACCCGAGGCCCGGACCCCTCCCGGGGCGGTCGGGACACCGCGCTCCCTCTGGCCCCTCCTGCTAGGGGTCTGGAATTTCCCTCTCTGCCCCACTTCCGGAGAGACTGGGACCCCAGCTCCTAGTCGGAATAGGCCAGGGTCCTTCTCTGGTGCCCCCATCTCTTCCACTGTACTCCTAGGTCCCCGTCCCTGGGCGAGTGGGTGGCCGCCAGCGGCCTTACCCCAAGGGCCAGGTAAGCTAGTCAGGACCTGGGAGGACCCATCACCACGTTTGGAGAAGGCCCAGCCTTAACGAGGGAAGGGGGAGAGCAACACCCTCAGCCGGTCGGTCACCCCAAGGAGTTGGAGAGGCCTCTGTGACCTCTAACCCCCTGCCGCCCATGAGGAGGGGTGTCCACGGAGCTTTGTATATACAGAAGGCAGGTCACTCTGACTGAGAGGGACATAAGAAGGGGTGCGGCCCTTCAAGGCCCATCTAGGACCCTTCAATAAATGTCTATGGGTCCCCGGTCCCCAACTCACACATCCACAGGGCCTCTCAGTCCTTGGTTCATCAGATCATCAGACATAGGCACCAAGAACCCCCCGGGGGGTGGGGGTCACTTCAGGCCTCTTCTGACCTCAAGGAGAGCCCAGTTTGCTCAGACAGGCAGAGGGCCTGGAACGACTGCCTGCAGGTGGAGACAACCCCCACTGAGTAAGCGTGTGCCAAGAGAGCAGGTTGGTGGGAAAGGCATTCCAGCCAGAGGGAACAGCATATGCCTTGGCATGTTTGGGATGGTGACTTTGGTGGACAAAGGAAAAGTGGGGAGGAGGGAAGAAGAGGAGGTGACCAGGTAAGGAGCGGATACCAGATGGGGAAGAGCCTGGATGCCAAGCTAAGAGGGTGGCCTCTATAGGGGCAGTGGGGAACCACAGGTTTGTAAGCAGGGATGTGACCTGCTGAGGTTTCTTTTTAGAGCTTACTCCAGTCCCCCTGAGAGAGGAGCAGGAAGGGCTGGAGGAGAGAAGCAGGTTGTACAGGGAGAAAATGGAAGCCTGGGGCCCAGAGGCCAGGGAGCTGCCTGAGGGGGGTCTCAGGTGGTCATTCCCTCCTGCTGCCTTGTTTGTGGACCCCAGTTCTCTCACAACATCCCAAACTCAACTGGGGAGTCTCCTCCTTGCAGGCTTCCCAAGCACAGTGGCTGTAAGGGAGATGGAACAAACTGTCCTGCCTGCCTGGGAGGCACCAAGAACCCCCTGGGTGGGCACTTCAGGCCTGGGCTTGGTGTCTCAGCAGACTCCACCTACTGCCTGCCAAGGACAAAACCGGGGATTGGCTGTGGCCTCAAGAGACCCTGAACGAAAGTAAAGAATGTCCCTGGATTGAGAGTAGAGAAGTTCCCATGACACTTGTCCTCCAAGGCAGCTTCATGGTGAAGCCTCCAATCCTACCAGAACTTCTCTCAGCTCCCAGAACATCATCTCTTACGTTCTCTGGATACACATTTATTGAGCACCTATTGTATGCCTGGTACTCAGCACCTCCTTTGAAGCAAGGCTTGAGGTCCCCACCAATGGGGCCTACCACCAACTGCACCACCCAGGCCCAGGCTCTGAGCCCTGAGCTTGACAACTCGACCAGCACTGCCTAATGTAACCCTTACTCCTCTCCTGGGCCAGGATGCACCCCAGAAATCAGGCTCCCCAAAGCCCAGTGCCACACCCCACAGGGGCTGGCACTCAGCAGGTACCCAGTGAATGGGCTCTGAAAGACGAGGGAATGGGGAGTGCAGGATGGGCAGGATAGACCCAGTCCTAAAAGAGCAACCATTCTGGCAAACACAGCAGACATTCTGCTTTTGGAAAAATTTAATAACACAGTGGCACTTGTTCATGGAGACTAATAGAAACACCACACAATCCCACACTGTTAATCCAGCCAGGAGATGGTTCCTTCTGTTGGGAAGCATTTCCCAGGCACCTACTATGTGCTAGATGTGAAGGGAGAACAGGACCTCTGCTCTAGGGACAGAGGCGGTCAGCAAACACTGGGGAGAAGAGGGCAAAGAGAGGGGGCAGTGCATGCAGCCCCAGACACTGCATGCAGGGGAAGCAATGTGTACACTCCAGAGAATACATGTCTAAATGCAGCAGAGGGACCAGCCTGTGCAAAGGCTCAGAGTGTCCAAAGAGCATATGCAGCCAAAAAATTCACCTTCCCTGAGGCAGGACCGGCAGCCTGTTATAATAGCCCCAAATTGAAAGCAACCGAGATGTCCAGCCAGAAGGGATTCATTTTCTAAATTATGGTACATCCAGGGAATTTGAAGTAGCCACATCATGTTGCTGAAATGTGATGAGGTGGGAAAATGATGTCCATGCTCAACACACCTCCTGTGGGTACCCCAGAATGTACTGATCCTGTGGGT
>CAUYQV010104043.1:0-25155 GCA_963574575.1 Galagoides demidoff | reverse complement strand
AAAAAACCAGTTTATTGAGATCTAATTCACATGCAATTCACCCATGCAAGTATACAGTTCAGTAGTTTCTCCTAAGTTGTACAACTATCACCTCCCTCTAAACTCCCTACGCTACCTCGAATCACTTCCAGAGGACACCTTGGGCTCATTCAGCAGAAACTCCTCTCCTCTGCCTCCCCCACCCTGGAAGCCGCTGATACACTTTCTGTCACTATGGACGTCGCATAGAAATGGAATTATACAATATGTGGAATTATACAATATTTTTGTGTCCGGCTTCTTTCACTTGGTGAAATGTTTCTGAGATTATCTAAGGTATAGCCTGGATCAGCTCTTCATTTCTTTTTTGGTTTATTAATATTTCTCTGTATGATAGGCCACATTTTATTTATCCGTTCATCAGTGATGATCATTCCCCACCCCTGCTTTCTGGCCATGTAAATAATGCTGCTATGAACGTGTATGTACGAAGTTTATGTGAACATATATTTCCACTTCTTTTGGGTAAATACCTAGGAGTGGAACTTCCAGGTCACATGGTGATGCTGTGGGTTGTTTTTTTTTTTCCTTTTTAGAGACAGAGTCTCACTTTATCACCCTGGGTAGAGTGCTGTGGCGTCACAGCTCACAGCAACCTCCAACACCTGGGCTTCGGTGATTCTTTTGCCTCGGCCTCCTGAGTAGCTGGGACTACAGGCGCCTGCTGACTATTTTTTTGTTGCAGTTTGGCCGGGGCTGGGTTTGAATCTGCCACCCCCCATATATGGGGCCAGCGCCCTACCCACTGAGCCACAGGCATCGCCTGGTAATGCTGTGTTTAATCATCTGAGGTATGGCCCATTTTCCAAAGGAGCTGCATGGTGGTGTATTCCCATCAGCAGTGAGTGTGTGAGGGCAGCTTGCCCCACGTCCTCCCCAACTTTTGCCATTGTCAGTCTTACTGATGACAGCCATCCTGGAGGGCTGAATCAGCATCTCACCATTCTGCATCTCCAGCTACCTTCTCTCAAACTGATAGTCCCTAACTGGGCTGATTATTTCATGGAGGTGCGGAGTGGTGAATTTATAATCCTGTCGCTTCTCCTACATGTTATTAGTGGGCATTCTCTGTAGAATAGAGCTTTGCTTCAGCCCCCAGAGCTGTTTGGTTTCCCTGGGAGGCAGTTCCAACCAAAAGAACAGGAAATGCTCAGTTCTTGGTCGTTATGGGCACTCGTATGTTCTGTATCCGATGTGTCTTAATCAGCTATGGCCGTTGTAATTATTACGATTTTCGGTGCCCAGATAATCCCAGCTTTGGCCAGTGAGATGTGACGCATCTTGAATGTACAATTCGGTGATTTCAGGAAACACGCCGACTCACACAGTCACCACCACAATCCAGTCTGAGAACACGGGGCTCACATTTTGTTATAAAATGGTAACCTTGTATTTTGTCAGTTAACTCTGCCAGTTAACCCTGACCCTAACTCTACAAACATTTGTAGGTGGCCCCTGGAAATACTCAGATTCATAGGGACAGAGAAGAAAATGGTGGCTGCCTGGGAATTCTAGAGAGAAGGGAATCGTAGTGCGCGTTTCATGGTTACAGAACTCACTCGAAAGGCCAGGAAAGCTCTGTGGACAGTGGTAGCGATGGCCGCACAGCAATGCAAATGGACAATACTTAGTGCCACTGAGCTGGACGTTTAAAAATGGTTAGAACAGTAAATGTTACATATTTTATCACAATATTTCAGAAAGTAGATGGAAAACAGGATATCCACAGGCTGAGAAAAGATCACCTGAAATTACTTGCTAGTCCCAGTGGAGGAATGAAACTTCCCAGTGGAGGGGACAGTGTTGGCGCCCCAGACTTGGCACTGAGTACCCTGGGGGATGCTTGTGAGGCATGTGATGTCACCCACATGTCGTCTGGGGAGAAACGTTCTGCCTGAGCCTGATCCTGCCCTGAGAGCCCACAGCCAAGGGAGAGAAGGGCCCAGAAGCCCCCAGGAGTTGGCATTTGCCATCCGGGCAGCCCTGTGGATAATCCACTGTGATTTGGGGTCTTCCCTTAGCACCTTCTAGAACCTCCACACTCCAGGTGAGTCCCCAGAGCAGCAGCAACAGCTGCCCAGGAGCCCGTGAGAGGGGCAGGGGCAGGCTCTCTGTGGTGCTCCAGGCCCCACCAGACTTTTCGCAGCCCAGCACTGGCCCAGTTCTCTCCCTTCTTCTAGAAATGTGACTTTTGAAGCCCCAAAGCCAAGAACCAGCCCTGGCTCTCCTGTATTGCCTGGGGGCAACAGAGCAGCTGAACGGATGCTCGGTTCCCACACCAGGGGAAGGGCTGTGAGTCTAAAGGAAGATGGGGCAATAGTCCTTTGGTGCAAGTGGAATTTTGACTCAGTCTCATCCCTCTGAGCTGGTGGTGAACTGAGCTTCAGCCAGTTGTAGGAACTCTGCTCTCCGAGGAGCGGGATTGTAGGTGCTGTCTGGGTACCCGGTGGTCCTTACATGGCCTGATGGGGCCGGGGTGTCTGGCTGGCTCATTTCCCAAAGGAGTTGCACGGCACTGTATTTCTACCAGCAGTGGGAATACACAGGTGGGGTCCCCTTCCCAGGCAGGGCTTGATGGGGGTGAGCGGGAGCTACGTGGTCCACCCCTCATTCCTTCTTGCCTCTTCCACTCAGCCTGGCTGCCCGTTCTCACGCCCCGCCTGGTCCCGGAAGGCATTTAACACTAGATAAATGGTTTAGGCTTCTAAAAAATATAGGCTTTCCTTCCTGACTAAAGGCATTTCCAAGTCTGTTTAAGCGGAAAGGAAGTAAAAGACACGGAAACACAATAAAATAATTAAATATTTCAAAAACTGCTGCTGCCATGAGCTGCTGGTGATTTATTTTGAGAAAGGCTATAGATTGAGCAGGGGCCCCCTTGGCGCCTCCTCAGGGAAGTTTAGAATTAGAACCAGAGGATGTGATTCTGTTGAACTTGTGCCAGAGCAAGTTCAAGAGGGAAGACCTTGACCGCCTATATTCAGTTTCAGGCCCCATGACCCTCCTTTCGGATGGAAAAAAAAATCTTGTCTGGCATATTTTGCTATTTTATGTCATTTTTTTTCAAGCACAACTTTTGTTAAACCTTGGGAACAAGAAACCCCAACATCCTGTTTTTATATGTTGTCCAGAATGTAAGATAAGGATCTGATTTAGACCCTGACCCTGGTGCAGTGAGACGCGATTCTTAGAGGGCATGTCTGTCTCCCCACTTCCCAGAGCCTGCTAACCGGGGTGATGGAGCAGTTTGGGAAACTCTTCTTTCCCAGGCAGGCCTGAGGTCAAGGCCAGTGATGGGCATAAGTGGCAAGGGCTGCAGGTGCCCTGGGGTGGGCAGAGCGTGCTTGAGGTGTCCAGAGGATCTGTGGGTGGGCCATGTGGATGCTGGTGCTAGTTTGCCCAGCAGCAAGACAGACCCATCAGTTGGGGACAGGGCCCTGCAAAAGAGGATCGGACTGACGCACACCCAGAATTGTCTGCATGCAGGCATCAGATGGCTCTGCTGGCTGGATCTCTGCTAGCGTTGAATGAATTGAGCTCTAGTAATAAATAAATTGGCTAGATAAATCAGTTGGGAATTAAAGTGCTGGTTATAGAGAACATTTAAGTTTAATGCCTTGACCGAGAGTGGAGCATAATTTCACAACGCACCCGTTTGCTGATGATATGCAATAGTGAAGTGGCAGCCTGGATGCATCCTCAATTACCTGGGCCACGTGCCCCGCACTCACTGGGGAGATGCCCGTGCAAGTTCATTGCTGAGCTGCGCTAGGTAGCGAGGCTGGGGCCTGAAAAGCAGCAACAGCGCTGGCCCCAGACGGTGCAGACCACTCATCAGATGGTGCCTGGCCCCGCAGGACAGTGCCCTGACCACCTGCCCCTTCCTCCCTCTGTCCCCGTCCCCATCCCTCCTGTCTCCCATGTATCCCACTCACTCTACAGCGGTTCAGAGTGGACACAGCTCCTGGCCATGCTCCACTCTCCACCCAACCATCAGAATGATCTTTCCAATAAAATTATGATCAGGTCCCTCCTCTGTTTCAAACTTTCTCTGGCTCCCCACTGCTCTTTGAATAAAGTCAAAACGCCAGACCGCTGCCTCCAGGTTCCCCAGGCCACAGCGCAGGCCCAGGGCCTGCCTCCCTTTCCTTCACGTGTCTGACCTTTTGCACACGCTGGTCCTGCTGCCTGGGGGGGTCTCCTCTGGCCTCTCCCTGCCTGGTCAGCCCTGGCCCACCTGCCACTCCGCAGCCCTCTCTGTCACCTTCCCAGCCTGCTCCCCATCCCAACTCCTGGCCCCACCCCCTGCAGCTCCTGGGATGTCTCCTGTGGACACTGTAATGTGTGTGGCTCCATCCCTAGAGTGGGGCCTTGTGAGGGGAGCCCACGTTCTCTGCGAGTTTCCCCTGTGTGGGTGGCATCTAAAGGGCACAGGTATAGTGGATGCTGAGGGCTGGGGCATAAGGAGTGACCATTGATAGCAGGTGTGGAATTTCTGGGGCGATGAAAATATTCCAAAATGAGGTGGTGGTGACGGTTGCTCAATCCTGTACATAGTCTGAAGTTTACTGAATTGTACCCTTTGACCAGGTGACCTTTATGGTATGTGACATATTGAATAGGCTGAGTTTTTTTTTTTTTAAGGCACCCAGCAAATACTTAACAAATGAAAGTTGTGGAGGTCAGGAGGAATGGGAGGGGTCCTCCTTTGCAGGAAAGCAGTCTCATTGATCATAAATGTTTATGACACGGTGCGGATGAGAGGGACGCAGGGCTGCGGAGGAAGTGCGTGGCTGGGCTCTGTTCTGCAGGCTGTGCTGACCCAGCAAGGGAGGAAAGAGGAGGGGACAGAGTGTGGGCAGGAAGACTGGGGGCAGGGCGGTCAGATGGGGCGCAGAGGGTGGTCAGGGGGAGAGGGATGATGGTGATAAGCTCAGTGTGGACGTGCTGGGTCTCAGGCCCCTGGTCACTCAGAGGTGGCACAAGGGTCATGCTGGAAGACTGGGCTTGGGACACAGTGATTCAGGAGGTCGAGGCAGGAGGATGGCTTAGACACAGTAGTTCCACTTCAGCCCAGGCAACAGCTCAGAGGCCCAGTTAAAAAACTTCAAAAAAAAGCTGATGGAGGGAGAAAAGGAGGGTGAAGGGGGTCTGATAAAGCCCAGCAGAAATGCGGCTTCTCAGAGAAGAGACGGTCCAGCAAGAGAAGGGGAATTGGTGAGGGGCTGAGGAGGCCGGGGGCCATCAGGAGGGCGGGGAGGAAGGAGGCTGGGTGTCTCAGACTGCATGAGAGGGCAGCACCTCATGGGATCTCACAGGAGCAAGTCCACCTTTGCGTCTTGGGCGTGCTTAGTCACAGGCTGGAGGGGCCCAGAGGGGGTTGGCCGTGCAGCAGAGGTGGACTCCAGGGTGTGGCCCAGTTCTGCACCCTGCAGGTGGAGGTCTGAGAGGCCATTTCCACAGCTGCCCCTGTGACATCCGAGACAGAAGGTGGAGCTCGGGACCTCCCATTCATCCATTTCTTCATTCTGCTGTTCATTAAGTGTCACCAAGCACCTACTGTGTGCCAGGAACTATTTGGGCAGACAGAGACAGAGTGTCCACCCCTGTGAGGGTTATGCAGAGACGTGGTGTAGCAAACTCACAGTAGGGGGAAACGTGTAAGGATTCTGCGACGGAGTGGTAAGCAGGACAGGATGAAGTAGGAGGGTCCCCTACTGAGGCTGAGTGTTGGGAAGACGGTTGGGTTGGACAAAGTGAAGGCCCCCGTGGAGTTCCTTTTTTTTTTTTTTTCAAGCAGGAAGTGTATTTACTGGGCAGTGCTGTCTGGATGAGGACCAGTGAGAGTGGAAGAATGAAGCAGGATAGACAGAGAAAAAGTTGAACTCTATCGAAGTCCCAACAAATGTCTCAGTTGATCCCTTGAGGAATCTCTGAAGTTGAGAAAGCCCCTCAGAGATGTCTGAATTGAGGCAACGGCCAGTCTTTGGACATCTGAATGAGATGACTCTCGTTAGCCAGGGGCAGAGAGCCACCAAGTACCAAGAGTCCCAGTAGTGAGGGAAGGAGGGCTTCAGTCTCAGAAGGGTGGGGGACCCTTCAGTGGAGTTCTTCAGAGGAATCTCGAGGAGGTGAAGGTGGTGGGGAAGCGATGGGTGACCAGTGGATGGAGAGAAGGGGTGGACGGACATAAAGAAGCTGATGCAAGACATACAGACTCTTATCATTTTTTAATCCCAGGAACTTGGCTGGGAAGAGGATTATAAAAATAATACAGTAGAACCTCAATTCTGTGAGCTGACCACCCCCGGGATGGTAAGAAACTGGTCATCATACAGAGATGGTCAACATAAAGAACAGAGCCTACTGTATGAATGCATACATGTGGTGGTGTCCAGTCTATGAAAATTAGGTCGACTTAAAGAGGTGATCAATGTAGGGAGGTGGTCAACCATGGAGGTTCCACCGTATGTTCATTCTAACAAATTTTATTTTATTTATTTACTTATCTATTTATTTAGAGACAGAGTCTCACTATGTCACCCTGGGTAGAGTGTCGTGGCACCCCATTTCATAGCAACCTCAAACTCTTGGGCTTGAGTGATTCTCTTGCCTCAGCGTCCCAGGTAGCTGGGACTATAGGCGCCCACTACAATGCCTGGCTATTTTTGTTGTTGTTGTTGTAGTTATTGAGCTGGCCGGGGCCAGGTTCGAACCCGCCACCCTGGGTATATGTGGATGACGTTGTAACTGCTGTGCTGCCGGTGTTGAGCCATTCTAGCAAATTTTAAACAGTACATACCTGAAAGACATAAAAAGTAGAGATTCCCATCCTTCATCCCACTAGAGATGATCAACATAGTTTGGGTGTAGGGAAGATAAGGTAGGTTGGCTGGCCTCACATTGCTTTCCAACCTCTCAAAAACCCAACCTATGGTTTCCCAACCTCTCTTGCAGCTAGAGGGGACAAATTCTGGCTAATGAGAAGTCTGCCAAGGCTGCTGGGAGAGCTTGTGCTTACCTAGTGAAAGAAAGGGGATGGCCAGAGCTACCCATTGTTTCTTCCTCCTGGCCGTGAACTTGGCTGTGATGACGGGAGGTGAAGCAGCTATTTTGCCATCATTAAGATCAAGAATGTCACAGACATTGCTGCCCTCATTCCATGGAGCTGCTGAGCCATGGAAAAAATTAAAACTTAATTTTTTCAAAGCCACATTAATGGGCTCTTGTATTATTTTTAGCCAAGAGCTTCCTAACTGGCACAGTCTGTATCTTTCCAGAGTTTTTTTCCCTATGTTAATATCTGTTGACAAAAATTAGATTTGTAAGAATAAATAACCCCATTTCTATGTGGGCAAGAGACTTGAGCAGAAAATTCTCTGATGAAGACAGGTGCACAGCCTACAAACACATGAAAAAATGCTCATTATCCTTAATCATCAGAGAAATGCAAATCAAAACCACTTTGAGGTACCATCTAACTCCAGTAAGATTAGCCCACATCACAAAATCCCAAAACTACAGATGTTGGTGTGGATGTGGAGAAAAGGGAACATTTCTACACTGCTGGTGGGAATGCAAGCTAATATGACCCTTTTGGAAAGAAGTTTGGAGAACACTCAAGGAACTAAAAGTAGACCTACCATTTGATCCTGCAATTCCTCTACTAGGTATATACTCAGAGGATCAAAAATGATTTTATAACAAAGACATTTGCACCAGAATGTTTACTGCAGCCCAATTCATAATAGCCAAGACATGGAAACAGCTCAAGAGGCCATCGATCCATGAATGGATTAACAAATTGTGGTACATGTACACCATGGATTACTATACAACCATTAAAAAGGATGGAGACGTCACGTCTTTTATGTTTACCTGGATGGAGCTAGAACATATTCTTCTCAGTAAAGTATCTCAAGAATGGAAAAAAAAAGTATCCAATGTATTCAATACTACTATGAAATCAATATATAACCACGTACACACTCATACAAATGGCAAAACATAACTATAGTCCAGAAAGTAGAAGGGAAGAGGAGAGAGAGGGAGGGAAGGGGGATATGGGAGGAGGGAGGGTATCTGGGGGGACCTCACCTAATGTGCATGATGCAATGGTACATTTCAACACTACTAAGAAATGAGCATGATTGTGATGGATGTGTTACTTAGTTCAATGTAAACATTTCACATTGTATATTGAAGTAGTACCCTGAACTCCATAAATGCATCAATGTACAAAATTATGATTTAATAAAAAATAATTAATTAAAAAAAGAAGATAATATCTAAAAGACCTTCACTGAGAAAATCCTGCCTATCTCACCATCCTGCAAAGTACATTTAACCTACCAATTAATTCTAAAAAGAATAAGTGAATGGCAGGAAGGGTTATTTAGAGATGTTTTATGGTGATAAAAAAAAATCTTCTATTAGCAGTTATTATTTAAAAAAAACTTCATGGTCATCTGATGCAATCTAATGAATAAAAGTATTAAAAACATAAAAAAAATTAGATTTGACTCTACAATTGTTATGGTGGGCATCTTTCCACATCAATACTGCGTTCTCTTAGACAACTAACGGTTTTCAACGATTTTATTGTACACCCACACCTCAAACTATTTAGCCAACTCCTGGCTAGTTATTTGAACTGTTTCCAAGGGTTCTGTCCCTGGAATGTACAGAGGGTTGTGTCGCTGTGTCCTGTAGAAAATTAGCCAGATGCACGTGGGCTCTGGAGTAGAGGTG
Organism: Galagoides demidoff; assembly: GCA_963574575.1. Taxonomy (NCBI): domain Eukaryota; kingdom Metazoa; phylum Chordata; class Mammalia; order Primates; family Galagidae; genus Galagoides; species Galagoides demidoff. The sequence goes on along the minus strand of CAUYQV010104043.1, from coordinate 16,365 downwards.
GGCAAGAGACAGCTTGGGATTGATGCACGGGTCTGGAGGGGACAGCGGCCTCTCTCGCCTCCCTGTCTCCACGTAATCACACAGCTTTCTCCTTCAAAGGGGTGGTATATATTGTCCCAGCTTCTTGGTTTGGCCATGTGCCTTACTTTGGTCCCTAGAGTAAGGCAGAAGAGACAAGGTGCCTATCTCAAGCCTCGGCATTAAGAGGCCTCCCACGTCCCCACTCATCGCCCTGTGTTGTTGCTGTTCTTGTGAGAAGAACATGTCCAGCCCGTCTACCAGGCCCAGGAGAAGGGCAAGAGGCCTAGGGAGCAGACTGTGCCGGGCAGCGTCCACTGCATGCAGCCAGGCCCTCAGTGACCATCACGTGCGGACTGTGCACCCTTGTGGGTGCACGCCACCAAGACTCTGCACTTGTCACTCAGCCTTAGGTATCGATGGCTCAAGGAAGGGAGCACAGCCAGGAGAAAACGGGCCCGGAAGGAGGCCAGAGGAGCTCTGAGATTTAAGAGATTCTTATAGGGAGAGAGAAACAGCACATGCAATTGAGAATCGGGCATTTCTAAGCCAAATTTATGAAGTGGTTCAGCAGTAGAGGAAGGAGGGTTCTAGGAAGGCTCCTTGGAGGAAGTGACCCTTGAAGGACGGGCAGGACCTGGCCAGGTAGGGGAGAGAAAAGGAGGGGCTCCAGGCTGGGGCGTGAGCACAGGGAGGGGGCCGGATCAGATCTGCACGCAGCGGCTGGACTGACTCCTCCCTGCTCCAGACGTGGCACCAGGAGGGATCTTGGTTCTGCCTCTGCTCTGGCCAGCTGTCCCAGAGGAGGGACACACAGATTCCGGGGCAGAAAAGGAGCCTCATTCCTGCCGTCTGGTCTGACTTGTCACCAAGAGGAGGCTGAGTGGCCTCGTGATGGGACGAGTGGTCTCTGGAGTTCGGAAGCCTGGCTGGGCACCCCCATGCCACCTCTCAGGTGTCTGGGCACAGACAGGACGTGGCTTTCTTCTTCCTGCCTCACCCCCTGCCCTGAGGCAGACTCCAAGGTCCACAGTCACATTCAGGTGTGACAATGTCCAGGTTCGGGAGCCAGACCATGCAACTTGTGTGGGGAACACAGCTTCCGGGATGCGGGGCCCAGCTGTGGGGACTTCAGCCCATTCTTCCATCCTCCTTGCCCGTGTTCCTGGTGTCCTGGGGCTGGGCAGGGGTGAGGAGGGGCGGGGTGGAGGCCTTCCTGTGCGGCTGCTCTGTGTGCTCTCTGCCCACCTTCGGCCGTCAGGTGCTCTCTGCCCGCCCGGCATCAGATGCTGCTCTTGGCTGGGGCCCGTCGTGGGCTGTTGAGTCCCTACTCCCAGCCGGACGTTTCTCTTTTCTCATCTGCAAAGGGGAATTGTGAATGCTACTGGTGGCACCTGGATTCTGCATTTCTCTCCAACTTGTGGGTTCAGTTTGGGCCACACGGATAGTTCAGATGTCACCAAGTCTTGCCCTTGTCATTTGCTCCCCTGGTGCCCCAGAGAAGCCCCCAAACTCTGTCCTCTGCAGGCATTTCTAGGGAACTTTCCCGCTGCCACACAGGACAGGTCCTGGACAGGTTTGTTGGCCACCACTGCCCTCTGCTGGTGTTCTTGGGCTCTATAGAGCAGTTGTGTCACTGGGCTGCAGGCAAGCGGACTGGGACACTTCAAGCGCCTCATGATGTGTCAGGGGACCCCAGCAGTGGACTGCTGACCCCCTACAGAGTTTTTTGGGAGGTGCCATTTCCCACACGACTTGTCCTCTCTGATTCAGACGTGATTTTGCCTCAGTATTAAAGAGACAGGGCACTTCTGGCTGTCACGTCCTGCTCCTTGTCCTGTGTCTGGTGCTGGGCTAAAACCTTCACCCCAGTGTCCTGCTGAGTGTGCACACCTGAAAGGGGGGTGCCATCTCCACTAGCTGCGGGAAAAGTCCTCTGAGGCTTGGGTGGGGGCTCAGGGAGGAGCCAGGGTTTGAATTTGGTTTGTCCAGCACATCCAGATACGGCTGAATTGTGGTCTAGCCCTAAGTGGGGCCCCAATACTGTCATCTCACCTGTGATACTGAAACACTGCAGCCATAATGTCCCTTCTTAACCTTGGTCCTGCCTCTCCTCTGAGTTTCTTTCATACTGGGCACCTCTTCAGCCTCCATGATGCCCCCGTGTGGCTGCCCATCTCCACATGTGATCCTGTGTGTCTGTGTCTGTGCGTGCCGTGTGCACCTGTGTGTCTGAGTCATGTGCATGTCTGTGTGTGTGTATGTGTGCACATGTGTGCCTTGGGTATGCATGTGTGTGTACTCTTTCAGAGAAGGACGCCAGAAGTCATCTCCTTGTGGAGGTGACACTGGAGCAGAGGCCTGTAGGAGGTAACAACAGGCAACATGTGTGTGCCCATCTGGTGAAGGACATCCCAGGCTCAGACCCTTAAGCTGGAGTGGGTGCTGTGTGCTGGGGAGTGTAGAAGCCTGGTGGCCAGTGCAGAGTTGAGGGGGCTGTAGGAGATGAAGTAGGGGGTGGGGTGGGTAGGTGTGTAGGGCCTGGTGGGCTGCGACAAGGACTTTGGGTTAATTCTGAGTGGTGTGGGAGGCCCAAAGGGCCCAGGGCAGAGATGTGACGTGGGCTGAATTCTGGGAGCTGGTTGCTGTTGCAGGCTTCAGAACAGAGTGGAGGGGCTGAGTCAACAGAGACTGAGGAAAGGGTCTCTAGAAGTGTCCATATGGCAGGTGACACTGACTCAGATGCAGGTCACACTGCTGAGACTGCAGTGTGTCTGGAGGAGGGAGAGTAGGAGGCACACAGGATGGAGTGTAGGAGATGGCCTGGGTCCTGGTGGGCCAGGGTGTGGTCTCTTGTGGGTGCCAGGTAACCCTGTGTACTCAGGGTACAGGGCTGGGCCTGCAGGTTGTAAGGCTGGCACCTATGCCCCAAACTTTAGGCATTTCTTCAAGCTGCGATGACCCCTGGGGCCTGATTCTGCTGAGAACTAATCTTCTTCTGGAGGTTCTCCTGTGTGACCCTGGCTGGAATGAGGGGGGCTTTTAAGGTCAGTGTGCTTAAGCCACCACTGGGGGCACCACTGGCCTTCGGCTGGAGAGGCTTCTGCTCCTTCCAGGAGATTCTGGTGGGTTCTGGGGGAGGAGGCAGAGGAGGGGAGGCCAGTAGGGATGAAGGAAACCCTGAAAACTTTGTTTTAGGCCCTCTTCATACCCACGCCTCTGTGGCAGCCAGTGAGGAAAGTGTCTCTCTCCAACCAGGAGGGAGCAAAGGTTTCAAGAAAGAACAGCAAATACTATCCCCTCCTCTCCCCTGAGTAGTGTCAGTGATGACTTTTGAATTCAAAAAAATAAAATTCTCCAAAACAAACCCTGGGAGTTAAGGAGCTGTTGTCACATCTCATGTCACTTCCTGGGGAAGAGCCCCCGAGTTCCCCAGTTGACTTGGGGTCCCTTCCACAGTCCCCTGAAGACCATGATCTCTCCTTTCTGCCTCCCATCACTCCGTCCCCCTGACTCTCTGCGGGATTGTCTGTCTGAGGGTTGTGTCCTCTGCTCAGCTCTTCTCCCTGTGGACCGGGCACTATGTCTTTTTTATCTGAATGAGTGAATGACAGAAATTCTCTGTATCACTCAGGACATTTTTGTGTGTAATGAACAGAAAATCAACACAAACTGGGTTAAGTCCAAAGAGGACATGGGTGATTCATGAAACTGGAACGTTTAGTGGCCCCAGGGAGTCACATGACATCCCAGGTTGTTCTGCTCCGTCTCTCTCATCTGTACTAATCTTTGCGTCTCTTACATGTTTCTGTCCTTCTCTTGGATCTCTTCATGTGTCAGAGGACAGGAGGTGGCAGGAAGCTCCTGCTTGTATGTTCTTCATAACTGGAGATCCCAGAGAGAAGGAGAAACTCTCTCTCAGTAGCATCAAATCTCAGGGAAGCCTTTGATTCGCCTATTTGGATCACATGCCTTTCTTGGAACCAATTCCTACAGCCCAGTAGGATGGAGGATTTTAATTGGCCAGTCTGGCTCATGACCCGCCCCCCAACCCCCAAGTGTTGGGTGGAGTCCCATGACTGACATGTAAGTGCAGAAGGGGAGCTCTCTGTAGTGGGGGAAGGTGGTTTCCTGAAGGAAAGAGTTTTGAGCGGAAGGAATATATATGTTTATTCATTACATTTTTTTAAATAATTAAAAACGGTAACATCTCCTTGTTTTCCTAGATTGACCTAGTTTGGAAGGCAAATATGAGGTGTAGTTTCTATCTAGCTTTGAGAACTTTTCACAACTTTTGTGACATAGGGGACTTAAAACAAAATAAACCAAAGAAGGTACAGTTTGATAGTAATTTCCTAGCCACTGCACTTTAGCTTTTAGCTGCCCATGCACTAAATGAGTATATATCATTAATGGAAAAGACAGCCCCCCAAATGGGTTTTCCTTGCCATTAATGGTCTGAAAATTAGGTTCCTGGGACACATTACCCCGAATACCACTTTGAGGGACAGTAAGTGGACAAGATCCATTCCCCAATGGGCTGGGGAATGAGAACTGTTATGGCTGGTCATTAAAAACTTTAGTTCAAGGATACTTTTTCTTCCATTATCACAACTGAAATTGTTCTGAAAGCCAAGTTATCATTTCTGGGAGGTGAAGAGCTTAGGTTAGGTGTTGGGGAAGCAAAGTGAGTTTTAGTGCCTGACGTGGAAAGTTTGCTGGAGTCTGAGTGGGGGGGAGGGCCTTGCTGCCTGTGGCCCCCTGTGATTCTGATGGAGGGGTCTGGGTCAACATCCCTGGCCTCACAGGGTCCCAGGGACACCTGCTTGTTCTTGGGGTCCTGGAAACTTTCGTCTCTCCACGTCTGTCCAGGGTCGTCTTAAAACGATGTGACTGCTTTGTATTCCACCTTTCCCATTTCCAAGTTCTGGGACTCTACCCCACCCCAATCTGGGAAACAGGTGTCCATGAATTCACTTACAACAAATATTATATATATTCAAACATATGAGGACTTAAAGAGAGAGAGATTCTCTCCACTTTCCTAATAAGATCTAAAATCAAAGATAGATGCAGATGTAACAGTTGAAGCTACTTATAACGTTTAACCTTATATGTGTGTATTAAAATCACATCAATACATGAAATGTGAATCTGGAGATGTGACTTGTTTACTCTCACACATTTCATGAATCAGTTTCTTTTCTTTCTTTCTTTTTTTATTAAATCATAGCTGTGTGCATTAATGCAATCACGGGGTACAGTGTGGTGTTTTCATATACATTTTGAAATACTCTCATCAAACTGGTTAACGTAGCCTTCATCATGAATCAGTTTCGTGACAACTCTTCACTTGGGCTTCCTCCAGCACTATGGTCACAAACAGCTTCTTGAGGCATGAGCTATATTTTCCACAGATCATCATTCCTACCTGAGCTGCAGGAGACACAGCTCAAATCCCCTGTGAGGCTGTCACTCAGCATTTTATTCTAAGAAATGTTTGCATTATGTTAGGCTGGTTTCCCCCTTGTGTCCCGTAGGTGTGAGTCAGTGATCTTCCCGGTATGATTAGTTGCTTTATTGCATTTTAAAGAGATTTTAATAGGCTCATTATATTTGTTTTCTATTGTTGTGTAACAAATTAGTGTGAAATTAGTGGCTTAGAACAACACTCATTTATTATCTCATAGTTCTTAGGTTAGGAATCTGGGCACAGCTTATGTGGTTTCTCATCTCGGGTCTCCCAAGGCAGAAATGAAATCTCAGTAGGGCTGCATTCTCATCTGGAGGCTGGACTAGGGAAGGATCTGGTCCACAGCTTCCTCAGCCTGTTGGCAAAATTCATTTCTTTGTGGCTATAGAATGCACGGAGACTATTTCTTTCTCTCTCTCTCTCTCTTTTTTTTTTTTTTTTGCAGTTTTTGGCCGGGGCTGGATTTGAACCCACCACCTCCGGCATATGGGACCAGCACCCTACTCTTTTGAGCCACAGGTGCTGCCCCCATGGCGACTATTTCTGGAAGGCCAGCAGGAGATAGAAGGAGATAAAGAAATGGGAGAGAGTCTCACTTCTAAACTTTTTTTTTTTTAAGGGCTCACTAGTTGGTTCAGGAAAATCTGCCTCTTGAGTAACTTAAAGTCAACTGATTAGGGCCGAGTTTTTCAAACTTTTTTATCTCAAGGCACACTTGAACTTATAGTTAAGCTTCTACAGCACACTTAAATTATGTTGAACAACAACAACAAAACAGAACAAGAAAATGAATATACTTATTGTGTTTTGAACTTCTTTAGACAATAATTTAATGATCTTTAAAATTTTTCATGGGATACCAGCTGAAAAATCACTGGATTAAGACCCTTAATGGCATCACCCCTTCACCTTTGCCATATAATGTAACATAATCATGGCTGTGATAGCTCTCCTTTGTCTTGCCCATCAGAGGCAAGTCCAGGCTCCACTCACAATCGGGGAAGAGACCATATAAAGGTGTGGACACCTGGGGGAAGAAGTTATGAGGTGCCTTAGAATTCTGGCCAGCACATTCATTTATAATGCGAAACAATCATCACCCCTGTGATGGTGCTCCTCAGATAGTCATCGCCCTGTGAAGGTGCTCCTCGGATAGTCATCCCCCTGTGAAGATGCTCCTCAGATAGTCACTCCCCTGTGAAGATGTTCCTCAGATAGTCATCGCCCTGTGAAGGTGCTCCTCAGATAGTCATCGCCCTGTGAAGGTGCTCCTCGGATAGCCATCCCCCTGTGAAGGTGCTCCTCAGATAGTCACTCCCCTGTGAAGGTGCTCCTCGGATAGCCATCCCCCTGTGAAGTTGCTCCTCGGATAGTCATCCCCCTGTGAAGATGCTCCTCGGATAGTCATCCCCCTGTGAAGGTGCTCCTCAGATAGTCACTCCCCTGTGAAGGTGCTCCTCGGATAGCCATCCCCCTGTGAAGGTGCTCCTCAGATAGCCATCCCCCTGTGAAGATGCTCCTCAGATAGTTATCCCCCTGTGAAGGTGCTCCTCGGATAGTAGCTAAACCCATGGGTTTCTTTCTCCTTTTTTATTGCTGGCTTCAAGATAACCTCCTAAAGTAGCATTTCTTGAAACATCCTTCTCTGTTTAACATAATATGCCTTTCCCAAATATAACTTCGTTATTAAAAATGTGTGTACAGTATTTGCAAGGGCATCTGATGTTAAGAGAAACTTTGTAAAGAGCTCCCGCACCAGGCCAGTCTCCTTTTCTCTGGCAGAAAAGGATGTTTGAATTAAAGTAATTGCTACACTTGGAACCAAACATTTCCACGAACGTTGCTAGGAAAAAAAGGCAATATCTGTCTCACCTGCCTGACCAGGGAAATCCCTCTTTTTAACCTGGTTTTCTTGGCAGTTTCCTCTTTGCACTCAAACTGCTCCGTTCCCAGGGGCGCTGCTCACTGTCCCTCCCCCCCCCCAGGCAGGAGGGCTTCACACGCTCCCCTCCCCTCCTGTCCTCCCTTCTGAGTCCCGTTACTTTGTGAATGTACCAGGCCACACAATAAACTATGAAATCTTCTGCTTTCTTGCCTATTTTCCCTGACGTTAGTAACTACTATTTTTCTTATTTGCTTAGCTTTTTGTCTTTTCAAATGTCCTTCTGAATGGGTCAACTTCGATTTTCCACTCTGTCCAAATAGATCAATGATTCAACAGAGTTTTATCTTCATGAAGTTCCAGACCTTTCGGAACCAGTGGCCTTCTACAATGTCCCTTCACCACCCTCTGGTTCTCCACCCTGCCTTGGTCAGGATCCTAGTCTCAGGGCTTCCTCAGCAGATGATGGGGCGGGGCAGCTGCTCCTGGGACTGCCCCTCTCTACCCACTTTCTGTCTCCATCACGGCCACTCTAGACTCTTCTTGGCCTCCCACCCGATGGTTGGCACTTTTGCCAGTCCGGGCAGCTGGCCCAGACACTTCTTCGGGAGGGTGTGAGCTCCTCGTGTGATGTCCTTAGTGGGCCACAGTTGCTTAGGTGGATCCGCTGGCACCAGCCCATTCCTCCCTGCCACCACTTGGGCACAAGCATCCCACCTCCTATAAGAAGATGTGGTGTGTTCTCCAGATGTCTTTCTTCCCTTCGTAATTGCTAGGTCATGGAAGAAGCCCAAATGCCCATTGACCCACGAATGGATCAATAAATTGTGGTCTATGTACACCATGCAGCCCTAAAGAAAGATGGAGACTTTACCTCCTTCATGTTTATATGGATGGAATTAGAAAAGGTTCTTCTTAGCAAAGTATCTCAAGAATGGAAGAAAAAGTATCCAATGTACACAGCCCTATTTTGAAACTAATTCATAGCTTTCATAGGAATGTCATAACCCAATTATAGCCTTAGAATGTGGGAAGGGGGTTTGGAGAGGGGAGGTGAGGGGGGTGGTTGGGGGAGGGAGGGTGATTGGTGGGGTCACCTCTATGGTTTATCTTACAAGGGTACAAGTGAATCTTTCTAAAAGCAGAGTGTGAATGTCTTAACTCAATAGCTAAAAATATGACGTGAAGGTTATGTTAACCAGTTTGATGAGAGTATTTCAAAATGTGTAGGAAAACACCACACTGTACCCCATGATTGTATTAATGTAGACAGTTATGCTATAAGAAATAAAAAAAAAGAAGATGTGGTGTGTACCCACATGGAGTAGTATCCAGCCACCATAGAAATGCAATTCTGACACAGGTGACAGCACAGGTGAACCTCAGGAAATCACACTGAGTGACAGAAGCCAGTCACAAAAGGACAAATACTGCACCTACCACTCATAGGAAGGCCTAGAGTCATCAGATTCATAGAGACACAAGGTCGAATGGTGAGTGCCGGGGCCGAGGGTGGGTACGTGGACTGAGTAACGGGCAGTTTTGTTGAATTCTGCCCTCCCCAATCACACTCGCACGCAGGGGTACACACACAGGCACGTGCACACATGGAAAATACGGGGGACAGTCACCTTAGAGGTGGACACTGGCTGGGAGAGGGTCAGCCTCACTTGTGCTCACAAGCCCACTCAGAGGTGGGAGTCCGTCTAGGCTGGGGCAACTCCAAAGCCCGTGTATTCCGCTGGATGGAGAAGCTGCTGTGGCTGGTTCTCCACAGGCTCCTCAGAACGAGAAGGGATAAGGCGGGAAGTGGGAGTCATCGTCCAGCTCCAGGGCGAGGCAGCACTTGGGGAAGAGGAGGCCTGGGCTTTTGGTTGCCCCAGGGTGAAGAGAAAGGCCTGGGTTGGGTGGTGAGGGCACGTGGGGAGAGAAAGAGCTTGGGGACTATAGGTGTGAGGCAGGCCTGGCCGAGGAGAGGGATGGGAGTGTCCCTTTGGAAGGGAAGAGGGCTGGGGTGGCAGCTGGCCTCCCATGCTTTAGCCATGTTCCTCCCTGTCCCTCTCCCTGTCCACATGAGTGCCCAGTGTTAGGCACTGTGGGGCATCACTGTGAAGGGCAGTGATAGTCCCTGAGGTGACTAGTCCCCAGAGATGGTCAGGGCATTCATCTGTGGCTGGTGTAGCAAATTACCACATGCGTGGTGGCTTAAACCAACGCGAACTTACTCTCTTATAAACAGTTCCACTGAGCTGAAAGCAAGGCGTTGGTAGGGCTGTTCCTTCCCGAGGCTCCGGGGAGAGTCCCTTCCTTGCATTTCCATATCCTGAGCTCATGGTCTCTCCCTCCATGGTCAAGCTGGTGTTGCAGCATCTGTAAACCTCTCTGCTTCCGCTGTCATGTCACCTTCTCCCTTCTGGTGTCAGTCCCTTCTCCCTCCACCTCCCTCTTGTTAGGACCCCTGAATGTTTAGGGTCCATCCAAGATGATCTCTCCAGCTCAAGATCTGTAAGCTCATGTGTGAAGTCCCTTTTGTCACATAAGGCAACATACATATTCACAGGTACCAGAAGTTTGTAGCTGGACATTCTGGGGGACGGGGCGTTATTCAGCTTCCTACAGCCGCCTACAATTCCCCCTGTCCCCATCTGCACGTGCCACTCTTAGAATCCAGAGCTGGGGGCTATTTTCTGTCCCCTGGAATCTGGGCTGCCTGGGCATTTGCTCTGACACTGGGCCAGTTTGGGGCTAGGCTGTGAGAGGCCTGGAAGCCTCTGCTTTCATTTTATTGAGTTCTTTGAGATGGGATGGCAAGTAAAGAAATCTGACTTGGATGGAAAGAGAAATAACTGAGCGATGAGGGAGAGAGAGACTCAGCCAGGCCCCAGCCCCAGCCCCACCAGCCCTCTCAGCTGCAGTGCCAGCCGTAAGAGTGAAGCCATCTTGGAGCCTCCAGCCCTGGTGGAGTTTCCTGTTTAGAGCAGAGACGAGCCAACCTGGCTGAGCCCTGCCCAAATTCCTGACACACAGAAGCATGAGGTTCTTCCAGGGCAGTGACAGAGATAAGCAGGGTGACAGGACAGAGTGGCTGGGAGCGGGGGTTGCAATAGTAGCCACTTTGGTTATGGTGGTCAGGGACACTTCCTGGAGCAGCAGAGTTCACTGAGTGCTTGCCACATGGTAGCCCTGCCCTAGTCAAACCCTCCGGACCACCTGGAGAGGAGGAACTTAAGGGATTGACTTCAGATTACTCAGCTCCTAAGGAACAAGGTGGCCCAGTTTAGCAAAAGGCCTGGTGGTGGGAGTAAGATGAGCTTAGTTGGGTACCACGGTCAGCAGGGCCTGGCCCCTGGCAAAGCTGCCATGGCTGATGGCTCCGAGGACCCACCACTCACAGCCCTAGGGGGTAGGGAAGGGAGAAAACGCCTGCCTGGTTTGGGGGTCACACACCAGGGGATGGGTTTGTTTTACCCACATATGTGGCCCCACAGGCCCTTGGGAGGCCCCTGGGGTCTCCTGGAGCACACAGTGGCAGGAGCTGTTGGTGCTGCCCTGAAGCTGGTCCAGGTGCACAGGTGAGCAAGACCAGCCTGACAGCGGAAGCACAGGTCCTCAGCCCCCAGCCCCTGAGATTTTGGTCCAGAGACAGTGGGGCAGGTCAGCCCCTTGTGCACCAAGCCAGTGATCAATTTTGGAGTAGTTTGTTAAGAGACTGTGGTTTGAATGCTTCCTGTGCTGATGCTAGGGGCACCTGGTCCCAGGGACACCACGGTGAGCAACGTGGCAGGAGGCGTGTTCTCAAGAGACCCTGCAGGTGACATTCTAATTGCCAGCTTTAGGGAGCATGCTTTAAAATTGGGAAACAAGGCATTGGCTTCTTAGCAGTAATAGGGAACTCAGGGTCTTAGAAAGGTTTGGGCATCCCCAGGTGGTCTCAAGGTGCTACTGCACCATTTCCTTCTCTCAATTTCCTCGCCTGAAAGGATGGAGTAAAGGAACTTGAGAATGCTTCAGCGTGCTTGGGGGCTTTAGAATCTGCTTGTGGTTGCCATGGACTCTGAGGGCATGCCAACCCGGAGGACTCCAACCACACTGTTGAAGATGTTTTTTATCCCAGCTCTCAGCTCACTGGCATCCCAGGGTAATTCTCCGGGGTCCTTGTATCAGCCAGGGCTCAACCAGAGGATAAACAAGTGGGAGGCAGGTATTAAGGGATTTCTGGTGAGAAGTTGGCTCAGGTGACTGTGGGTCAGCTGGGTAAGTCTGGAATCCATGGGGCAGGCTGTGTGGGCAAGGAGGGTCTTGGGTACAGCCCAGGCTGCTGTCCCCAGATGGGGTTTCTTCTTTAGGACCCTCAGCTCAGCTCGAAGGCTCTTCCACTGATTGGACCAGGCCCACCCACATCATCCAAGACAATCTCCTGCACTTGCCATCAGTTGATGGTGGATTTGAGTCCCACCTGCAGGACGCTGCCACAGCAACACCTGGATTATTGTCTGATGGAAAGACTCAGGCCTGGGGCCTCACCAGGCTGACAATTCAAACCATGTCTTTCACCGTTTTTTCTTTGAAAATATGCCCCCAAACCATGGAGGACTGGAGGTGGTGGGGGAAAAAGAAATATGACATATAAACGTATGTGTATGCATAAGCATGTGTCTATATAAATATACAAGCTTTATAGAATTTGTATGTATTACATATATGTATAAAATCTCCCCAGAGTCAGATGGGCCTGTCGATTCTCTTTTCTTTGGAAATCAGCTCCACACCGATGATTTAGAGATAATTTATATGCCCTCCTAAGTGACAAGGGTTTTCCCATATAATTAGCAATAATGATAAATAAAAATAAAATATGGGATTTTGTATGGCCATTTATCCATAATAAAGCTGTAATTCCATCTGTAGGGATCATAAACTGCCGTGATGTGTGGGGCGTCCTGTGAGGTTAGCTCCATCACCAGAAATCTTGTGAAATGACAGTTGACCGTGTGAAAATGCAAAGCACCACAAATTTGAAGGATGTGGTAGTGCTGGGGTGCAGGGATCTGGGTAACCAAGCCCCCTGAGGAGTCTGGGGGGCCAGGAGGCCAGCTCACCTGCCACTGCCCCTGGGGACAGCTTCCTTCTGTAGGTAGCAGGCACGAGCATGCCAGGACAGTCCCCCATGCCCTCCCCCCTAAACAGTCCCCAGGGAGCTAAGCCTTCTAGTTACATCATCTCATGTAACCCTTCCAATGAACTTGTCATTTGAGCACAATAATCATCCCACTTCACAGACCAGGAAACTGAGGCTCAGAGATGGGAAGTCACTATGTCTAAGGCCAAAGAGCTGGCAATGGGCAAAACAAAGTGTCAGGGTGGCCTGACCTCATGCTTTCAACCAACACCACTGGGCGTGATTCCGCTAAGGAAGCTGACATTATTAGCACTGGCATTCACTCATACCGTGTCCTGCTGGTGGCATGGATTCTAAGGGAGCTTGCTCATGGCATGTTAGGAGACACAACTGATGCTCCCATTGTACAAAGAGGAAACTGAGGCTTTGTTTCAGCTATCAGCTCCTTGGCATCCCAGGGTAATTCTCCAGGATCCCCGTGTGTGAAGGTGCAGCCGGATTGGCACTCAAGTCTGTCTGGCAGCTGAGCTCTTCATAGAGATAAGTGGCTGCCTGTCACCTATCCCAGGGAGCAGCTGGCATGTCACAGGGTCTGACAGAAGGGTGTGAGACGGACCCCAAAGATATTAGGTTCCCTGGAATGTGACCTTATTTAAGAAAAGGGTCTCTTCCTTCATGATGAAGTCCAGGACTTTGAGATGGGAGCATGTTCTGCATTATCTGGCTGGGCCCTAAATGTCATCTCAAGTGTTTTTGCAAGAGAGAGGCAGAGGGAGATTGGAGAGAGAGGAGGAGAGGGTGATGTGACCTCAGAGGCAGATTCTGGGGCAATGAAGCCACAAGCCAAGCAAGGAAATCCTGGAACCCCAGAAGTTGGAAAAAGCAAAGAAGGACCCTACTTGGGACCCTCAGAAAGGACATCACCTTGCTGACAGCTTGATTTCAGACTTTTGGCCTCCATACTGTGAGGGAATCGATCTATGCTGTCATAAGCCACCAGTCTGCAGGCATTTGTTACAAGAGCCCCACCAGACTGATCCAGGGCCCTTGGGCAGAGCAAGTGAGGCAAACCTGCTCCCCTGCCCTGCCCCTGCCTTCCTGCCAGAGACATTTCTCAGGGCCCCAGGACCCCTCAAAGCACCCTAGACACCATTGCATGAAGCCCTTATGGCTTCTGTAACAAATTATCCAAACTTAGGGGCTTTAAAAGTACAAGAAAGTATTACCTTACAGTTCTGAGGGCAGCAATCAGGGCTGAAATTGGGGTGTCTGGAGCACCAGGGATGTCCTGTCCCACCTTCTGGAAGTCTCTCAGAACTGGGGCTAAAGAATGGGAGATCCAGAGCCCACTGAAGCTGCCTCAGGGCAGGTGACACTCGGCCTTGGGCACAAAATTTAAGAAGATGCAAACCCATCCCCAATCCCTCTGTAATCAAGATCAAAGGTATTTTAGTGCTTTTTTTTTTTTTTGAGACAGAGCCTCAATCTGTCGCCCTGGTTAGAGTGCGTGGCATCACAGCTCACAGCTACCTCCAATTCTTGGGCTCAAGGGATTCTCCTGCCTCCCCCTCCCAAGTAGCTGGGACTACAGGTGCCTGCCACAACCCCCAGCTATTTTTTTGTTGTTGTTGCAGCCATTGTTGTTTGGCGGGCAGGCTGGATTCAAACCTGCCAGCTCAGGTGTATGTGGCTGGCACCTTAGCTGCTTGAGCCACAGGAGCCAAGCCTTTTAGTGCTATTTTTTTTAATTAAACTTAATGCAAAATTTCATGATAAACAAAATATCAAAGCTTTAAATAAAGACACATAAATAACAGTGCTGCCCCAGCCTATGGGAGCCAAGGTAAAAGGATGAATCAGTAATACTGATTCAGCCTTCAGTTAAATTTTCCCAGCACTTAGGGAGGTGAAGGCAGGAGGATCACTTGAGTTCAGGAGTTTGAGACCAGCCTGAGCAACAGCAAGACTTGGTCTTTAATAAAACTAGCCAGGCCTTAGGGTGGATGCCTGTAATCCCAGCTACTTGGGAGGCTGAGACAGGAGGATCGCTTAAACCCAGGAGTTTGAGGTTGCTGTGAGCTATGATGACGCCACAACCTTTTACCTAGGGAGACAAAGTAAGACTGTCTCAAAATAAATAAATGAATAAATAAATAATTTTTCCATATTTTGCTCATCCTGGATAAGTTTGCATTGATTTAGGATTTTTAAGACATTGTTTATCTTTAATACTGTTGGTTTCTTTTTGTTCAATTTCCTTCCCCGCCCCCACTCTGGGTTGCGGGAACGCAAGGGACAGTGTGTCGGGGGAAGACGCGGCATTTCCACAGGCGGCCGATACGTGGCGCTGCAGACAGCGGAACCTCCAGGCTCTGGGCTCTTTTGGGCGGCGGTGGCTTCCGGCAGGTGCTTGTCCCCCGCCCTCCCCTCAGGTGGTCGCTCCTTCTCAGGTGGTCGTCCCTGGCGCTCCCTGGCCGGCGCCGACCCCGCAGTCTCTTGCGCCAGGCGTGAGTCGGGCCTCAGCCGGGCCCCGATAGACCCAGCGCTTGGCGGGGTAGCGTGGGCCACCTCGATGTGGGACCCCCGCCCGGAAGCCCCCCGGCGGCGCCCGGATCCCGCAGCTGCGCGTCCTCCCAGTAGGGGGCAGAGTGGCTACGCGCACGTCCCAGTTTGAGGCTTGGGGACGTTTTTCTTCGCGCCGTTGCTGCTTTTCCTTCTTGCAAATAACCCTGACCAAGGTACGGAGCCACAAGACTGCTCTAAATTTAACCCCTTACTGCTCAGGCCTTGCTCCTGGGAAGGGAGGGAGGGTCTCAGAGTTCTAATCTTGGTGAGCAGAATGTTTTTCTTGGATTTCAGTGGAAAAGGTTACCACACACACAAATGTGAAGTTCAGTTTCCTGTGTGCCAGGCAGTCTACATCCCTTTTCCTGCTGACTCCTCCCTGTAGCCCTAAAGCGGTGGCTACTCCCATGAGTCCCGCTTTGTAGATGGGGACCTGAGGTTCTCAGTAGGGTGGGGTCTCTTGCTGAGGTCCCAGGACCATTAAGTGAAAAGGGTGATTCAGACTCAAGTGTCCAGGCTCAAAGTTGGAATGCATGTCCTCTGTCCCCTGTCAGTTTCATCTGATGTAGACTCCATGATGGTGATTCCCACTGAAAGGGGAGGTTGCAGCGGCAGGAGATGGAGCTGGGCGGTGCAGTTGACCTTCCCCTAGGATCCCTGCACTTTTTCTTGCAGTGAAGCGTGAGTGAGGAAACAACCGGAAGACCATGCATTTCGTTAATGGCTGTACCAATATGGCTCTCCCCTCCTCCACTCCTCCTTCCAGCCTCCTGGGAGTCCCTTGAGAGCCTAGAGCATGAATTGTCTGACTGCTACCTGTAAGTACAGACCCAGCACTGCCCTCACCTGTCTAGGCCAGCCTACATGCCCCGGCAGCTCCCAGCCACTGCCATGGGGCAGGGCTTGAAGATAGCTGACCTTGAGCACCACCATGATGGTGATCATTTCCTGGTGCTGTTATTGAGTCAGGCAGTGCACAAAGGGCTTTTGGGTTTTACTTCATTTAATCTTCACATCAGCCCCATTTTGCTGATGAGAAGCTGGTTAGAGACCCGAGGCTACTGGAATTTGAACTTGGGTCTGGTGGGCTCTGACCTGAGTCCAATGAAGGTGTGAGAGAAGAAGTGGTTTTTCAAGAATGAGGGTGAATTAACAATGGTATCTGGGTTCTTCTGGGGACAGTTTTAAGGCGATTAGAATCCCTGAGGGCTAGTATGAGGAGGCAGGCACATCCCAAAGCTCTTCAAAGTCACGCCCAGACGGAGCATCCCACCCCGATCCAAGCCAAGTCTGGTGTGTGTGTGTGTG
>CAUYQV010104040.1:0-88600 GCA_963574575.1 Galagoides demidoff | reverse complement strand
TGAATGCAGGACTCTTAGCAGAGGAAAATGAGGCTGAAGAAAGTTCAGTTACCAAAATCATTACAGGTTTGGAAAATCCAACTGCTTCTGGACCCCAAATAGCAACAGATGTGTTTGGGAAAGTTTTAGCCACAAAGGCCTAATAAAAATTCTCACTTGGGCTTGGTGCTCATGCTCAGTGGTTAGGGCACTTGGGCTTGCAGGTTCAAACCGGTCCAGGCCTACTAAACAACAATGACAAGAACAACAAAAAAATAGACATTGTGGCAGGCACCTGTAGACCCAGCTACTTGGTAGGCTAAGGTTTGAGGTTGCTGTGAGCTATGACACCACAGCACTCTACTGAGGGCCACATAGTCAGACTCTGTCACCAAAAAAAAAAAAAATTCTCATTTGGTAAAACGAACTCATCCCTACAGCCTAAATCAGGTTGTGCGTATAGCTTCCCAGCTAATGTTTCAGTTAGCTTTAGGGTAGCTATAATTACAGCAAGAGAGACAGAAAGAAAGATACCTGCCTGGGACAAGGAAGCAATGAAATAAATTAGTCTAAGAAAGTACCACTAAGGCATGAGGACAGATCTTTATGCACAGTTATCAGCATATAAAACTGCCTAGAACAAATAGATTAGTCCACAGGGTGTCTGGGATATCATACGGCCAAAACCATGAGTTAAGACTAAAAAAACCTATTTTTTTTATTTTTTATTTTATTTTTTTATTATTAAATGATAGCTGTATATATTAATGCAAACATGGGGTACAGTGTAGTGTTTTCATATACAATTTGAAATATTTTCGTCAAACTGGTTAACAGACTTTGTGTCATTTACTTAGTTATTGTGTTAAAACATTTATACTCTAGTTCTAAAGAAACTATTGTTAATAATTTCTTATGCAAACCCTTGGACCTTTAAACTTGCAAAGCAAGAAGCAAGCTGTGAAAGTTATATGGTCCCAGAGATCTGCATGCCTAGTTCTGATGGTGTACTATGTACACCTGATATCCTAAGTGTGGTAAGAAACTCCTTGAGGGCAGAGCCAGGGCCTGTGGAGGACGGTGGCCAAGGCTGCTTCCTCCAGAAACCTGGCTTAGGCCCTCATCAGGCATTTCTGTCAGTACCAAGTCAGAGCGATCTCTCAGTACCCTCCTGGCCAGTCCTGCTGTCTCCCTCGTTGTCCCTTCCCTAAGTGCAGGTGTTTATTGTGGTTCCTTTGGCCTGTCTCCACTGTATGCTTGGATACAGAGGGCCAGGTACGCTGCCCTTTCAGTCTGTACATCGTCAGAACATATCTGAACTAATGAAGGTTTCACATGTGGCTCAAAGATCCTCAACTCTGAGTTTAGGCAAAGCCTAGGAGAGATTTTGTGTTTTCTATGGAGACTGACCATAATCTAAGTGTAAAAGGAAGAGTAAAATGAAGATTTGGTGATAAGACTGGTAAATTGTGGCAAAGATCAATTAAGAGTCTTATAAAACCTGTTCTCTCCTGCTCCTAACACACAGACTACATTTCCCAACCTCTCTGGAAGCTGGATGTATCTATTCCAGTAAGTTTTAGCCAGTGGAGTGTGTGTAGGATTGATGATGCTGCTCCAAGCATGGTCTGCGAAGCCTGTGTGGACAATCACTGTTGTTCATCTTTCCCGTCAGCTGACATAATGGAGAGGATTCCTAGGACTTGGAGAAAGATAGAGCCATAGAAGAAGCTGGTGCCCAGAATGACCAAGGAGATGGCAGGACTGTTAGCTTTGAACTGTGGTCAGCAGAAACACAGTTTTAATGAGTTAAACACAATACAAATTGATTGGGCGTTTTGATCATTAGAGTAGCAAGTATTGTTTTTACACTATTTTAAAATTTTGTTGTTAAATGTCTTCCTCTCACTTTTTAATGTTTTGGGAGTAGTTGTTGTGAGTCGTCCAACAGTCCGTTATGAACAGAGTCACTTTTTTTCAGTGGCATTGTGCCGTGCTTAACTTAGACTTCATTAAAAATTCAAATGCGTGGTTACTGCAGAATGAATCTCATATGGAACATAACAACTGTATATTGATCATTGTAATTTCTGAATATATTTAAACTGATATGAAAGAGTAGCAGTTTTGCTAGTGAAAATCCTGAAATTTCTGCTGTAATGGTTTATACTACAAAGAGAATAAGGAGGGTGTGATCTGCCCTTAGCTTTTGTGTGATAGCAGAGGGGTGATGGATATTAGGTGATTCATTTATAGGGAGCTCATCTGTTTTATTTCTTACCCTGTCAGTTGAGAAGACTCCCCACTTTTATTAGGGGCACCGATGTACTCTGTACTTAGAGTTTTATTACCTGTTGGAGAAGCTACAAAATATTGGCAGTCTTTAATAACGAGCCTTTTATATTTCCTTGTGTCAGCATTTTTTTTTAGATTAATACCCTGTGTTTGATTGATGGAATTGTTCCGAGGCTTTTTTTAAGGTTTTAATTTTTTGAAATGCATATAACAAAAACCTAAAATGAGAGCTCAAATATATATATGTCTGTATATATAGTCTAATACACACGTTTCACACACACGGGCACACACGGTTGTCCCCTCTTTTCTTAGGCAAACTTTTGTCTTAAGCTGATACTAAATATGTTTTATGATTATAAAAAATCATAGCAACCATGTTATTAGGTTAGTAAAATATATTTTTGAACAGAACACATAAGATTTAGAAAGTGTACAAACCTTATGTTCTGGAGTTCATGTTGGGAGGTAGAAGGATGCTTGTCCTTTATTGAAAATTATTAAAGGCAGTTCAATGTCAGTGTTGGACCAGTAACCTGGATTGAAATTAAAAAAAAATTATTAGTTTTTTTAGAGCAGTGTTTAGGTTCACAGCAAAATTGAGCAGGAAAAGATACAGAGAGTTGCCAGGAACTCCCTGCCACTCACACGTCTAGTCAGTCTCCTGTGAGCGTCATCCCTCGCCAGACAAGTGCATTTGCTTCAGCTGGGAAACCTGCCTTGACATTGACTCACCATCACCCAGAGTTCACGGTTTACATTAGAGTTTACTCTTGCACATTCTGGGTTTTTACAGATACAGAATGACGTTGTATCTGACATCGTACCATAATAGCAGCACACAAGAGTTTTCTCACTGCCCTAAAACGCCTAGTGCTCCACCTTCGCGTCCCTCCTGGCCCTTAACACCTGGCAACCACTGCTTTTTATCCTGTCTCCACAGTTTTCAGGGTTCTCCTGGAGCTAGAATCTTAACAGTATGTAGCCTTGTGTGACTGGCATCTTTCACTAAGTAATACGCGTTTAAGATTCCTCCTTGTTTTTTTTACGGCTTGGTAGCTCATTTCACTTAGGGCTGAATAACATTCCATTGTCCAGATGTGCCACAGTTTATCCATTCACCGTCCATCCAGCTGCTTCCACATCTTGGGAATTGTATATAAAACTGTCGTGAACATTTGTGTGCAAGGTTTTGTGTGGACCTTAATTCAATTGAGTAAATACCGAGGAGTGGGATTGCCAGATCACAGGGGAACTACATATTTTTAGTTTTGTGAGACACTGCCAAACTGTCTTCCAAAATGGCGGGAACCATTTTTTATTCCCACAGCAAGGAGTGAAGAGTTCCTTTTGCTCCACATCTTCTCCACATTTGGCATCGCCAGTGTTCTGGATACTGCCTAGTCTAAGAGGTACATAGAGGTCTCTCGTTGTTTAAACTGCATTTCCCTGACGGTGTATGATGTGGAGCGTCATTTCATATGCTCACTTGCCAGCTGCTTCCCTTTAGTGAGGTGTCAGATCTTTTGACCATTTAAAAAATAGGGTTCATTTTTCTATTTTCAGTTTTCAGAGTTCTTTCCATATTTGAACAGCCGTTCCTTATTGGATATGTATTTTCTAGTCTGTGCTCTGTCTTTTCCATCTCTTGAGGAAGGAAAGCTTCTCTGATTGGGAATTGAACGCAGCAACACAGGGAATCCTAATCACAGAGCAGGGAATATCAACCCTGGATTTTTAAAATCTCGCAGGGAGAATTTTTAAAGATTGATTGAAGTAAATATTAGCTATTTTATTTTGTCATTAAAAATTAGTATATGCCAATTGTTTCCAAGAAATCTCAAGGAATGGAAAAGATGTTTCTTCCTTCTTTTGATCATTGGTTGAGGAAGCAACTATCTGACTTTTAAACTAGGAACAATTTTCAGAATAATTGAACATTAGCTGAGCTTTGTGATAATTATTTTTGTAATATTTCTATCACTGTTAGTTCCTCTAACACCATGTAACAAAGTCTTATTGAAATACATGACATTCTTTTGTTTAGTTTTCATAGCATAACTATATTGGTATATCAAACATTTAAACATGCCAATTATGTATAGGGAACCAACAACTCATCTTTTGTAGGGAAAAAATCAAAGACTATTACAAAAATCCATGATCATGTCTGCTTTCAGGGTGTAAGTTTCACCAAAAAACATGGTTTTGGTACAGGAAGTGAAAAGGAACGCCGACTACATCAAATAATTCTTGGTTTAGCCATAGAAGAAACCTCCTTACATCACTTTATAGTCACATATTTGAAAATTAAATGATTTCATTTCAAATCATAGAAATGTTATGAATCAATTGACATATACCACTTTCATTATCTCTCAATATATTATCAAATATTAGACTGTTCTCATAAGTCTCTTGGGCTTCTTCAATGGAAAATAATTTCTGTGATTTACATTAATTATTTCCTTCCAAATAACCAGGGTGAGGTAACTGTGCCAAGACAATTGTCCAGAGAGCATGTCAATTCATTTAGATCACTTTTAAAAGTATCAAAGTGCCATAGGAGGGCACTGTTAGGATTTAGCAAGTTTCGGATCATGTGTTCAAATCTGTCTATCTGCATACAGAGGAAACTCTGACCATAAAGTTAGCCTTTAGCATTGATGGTTTACTATTTCTCAGTACTTACATTAGGATCTCAAACAGGAAGCAGTTCTTTTATAGCTGTATAAAGAGAGATTCTGCTGTCATATGAATTTCTAAAAGTAGTAAAGCATATAAAAATGATGTTTCAAGTGTTTTTAGGTCTAATGTGTATTGGGAAAAAAATCTTTGTTTCCTTTGTATGATGTTGGGATGAATGAAATGGTGTCGGGCTGGCAAATCTTGTTTTCACAGGAAGTGGAGTTTAAAAATAGGTCTTTAAAGCCAAATCATTAATAGTCTTTATATTTCTTAAATAATTTTCCCTTCTCTAGTCCAATTTTAAATTTCTTAATGGAGTGTTCTAATGTTTTGTAGCAAGTCAAATGGTTTTCTTCTTCTTAATTTATTTTTTGCTTAGCCATTCCATACGGAGTTAATTCTTTTAATCTTTCCTCATAAATCAATCTTTCTGGGTCATTAATCATTTGCACTGCCCTTTTAAAATCTTACTGTGTATATCCCTTTCCCCAATCCCTTGTAAACCTGATTTTCCCTCTGCACAAAATTTATTATACATTCTTAAGTAGGCTGAAGATATAAATTGCTTTTTGGAAGAACAGTGCTTTAACATTAAAACGTCTGTAAGAGTGGTCTTATCTACATCTGTGTTGATTCTGCTGTGGATCAAGGGACAACTTAAAGCCAGAAGAGATCTGAATAAGTCTTTTAAATTACTCTGACTTCTAAAATATTGAGTTACATTTGACTAGATGGCTCAAATAAAATGACAAGATTTATAGCCTATAAAGCCTCAGCCCTTATATTATTGTGTGTTGTCTGGAAAATTTTCCTAAAGGAGAGACATATATATTTAAAGAGGTAGAAGAATTTTTTATTAGTGTAAATGAACATAAAATATTTCTAAGTAGTGTTTTCCCCAAGAATGTACATAGTAAAAATAGAATTAGCATGTTGCTTCCAAATAACGTGACGTTTTTAATTTCACACAATTCAAGACATGTTTTATAGGGAGTGTGAAATTCATTGAGAATCGGCCTCTTTCCATATAGATGCTGATCATAGATCGTATGTGTGTGCTCACGGGACTGGAAGCCAAACTGAGCCCTGTTCCAGCGGTTTCACCAGCTCTTTCCCCCACTGACCCCTCATTTGTTTTACAATGTCTTAACTTTCCTATTTCTGTAAATCAAGTCCCAGGTTTAAAATCTTAGCAGCACCTGTGACTCCTCTTTCCTTCTCTAGCCTTCATGTGTATTTTCAAATACTTCTATGTCAGAACAAAGTCTTCTTATATCTGTTATTTTCTCTTTATTTTAAACACTGAATTTATAAATGGCCTAATCTTTCTAAGATGTAAACTTTGGGGGTGGAGGGATTGTATTTGTCTTGTTCACTCCTAAACGCCCAGAGCTTAGAACAGCAATGTCCAGTGGACACGCGTGTGATGGGCTAATGGGCGTCACTTCCTTTCCACGTGAACTAGTGCCACCCTGGTGCGTTTGCCTCTTTCAGACATTATTTAAAATAAATGGCATGTCTTCAGTTTAAATTTCCCCCCTTAGTACTCTGTTCTAGAAGGAAGTTGAGGAATGCAGGATATAATGTGTGGTTTTAAACAGGGAGGGCATGGAAAGCTTTGGAAGGGATGAGTTCTGATGACTCCTGGGCGTCCATCCCCGCTAAAGATCCAGTTGCAGGAAGGTGCTGTGTGATGTCTCATGTGCCGTCGGGTGTACAGATGTGATGGAAGGAGGCTGTCAGGGGTCTACTTCACATATTTCTGTGCTTTAGTCACTAAGCAAGAACATTAGCAGTTTCTGAAGATGAGATGCTGGGGGGTTGAGGAGAAAATAAAAGCTATGAGACAGTTCCCTGGGTGCGCAGTAAGTCTGAGTGAGCAGTAGGGAAGTGGGGGGAGATTGCTTGTTTTACTCTGGCTGCATTCAGCTGACCTTGATCCAGGCAACCTTTGCAAAGTACGGCAAACAGAGGGGGGGTTTGGCACGGAAGGAGTGCAAGGGCGAGATTATGTACACTGATGGTGGCTTTACGCTGTCAGGTCGCAAGTGCGGAAATGGGGAGGAAGGGGCAGTGAAAATGAGGTTTGGATTTTTTATTTCATTGGATTTTTAGGGTTTTTATAGAGAGGGTTTTCAGATCAGAGTTTCAGAGGGATTGAGCCTGAAAGATAAGAAGTGGTAGCCTTAGAATTTGATACCTGAAGCTGAAATTATGGGGTGTATGAGTTATTTGTACTACACCTGACTAGACAGAATAGGGAACAGGTCAGTCTCCCCAAGAGCTCAAACAACTGACCCAGCTAACTCACCCAGTGTCCAAATTTTTTTTTTCCTCTGTCACACACTGGAAGAATGAGAGTTGTCTTAGGTCACACATTAAATACACTAAGAGTCATGACAAGCTGATTAGCAAGAAAAGGTCTGTGCACTTTTTTGGTAATACCTGACACCACAGATAAACAAGTCCTAATGAATCAGCCCTGGGTAAACATATCACCCCCAAGACATTCGTATGTTGTAGGACAGTCTGGAAGTGGCAAGGAAGAGCAGGCAGGCTCTCCCTCTGTAGTCACAGAGCTATACAATGGATGTGAGGGAGAAAAGACTGTCGGTGCTGAGGGGACGGCGTCCTCAGGGAAAGGTCAGACTTTCCTCCGGTGTTAGAACCGGAGGAGAAGAGACACCCTGAGGCAGGGAGAGGGGCGGCGAAAGAGGTTTTCCCATGACTTACTGTGTGCTGCAGAGGCGGGGTGCAAGGGTTTTAGCATTTGGTGAGGAGGCGGAGGTGGGTTCAGAAAAGAGGATGTGCAAAACCATATGGCAATTAAAATGCAAAGTGAGGGGCAACCTGGACTAACGTCTGAGTGAGGAGTAGGGAGCATGATGAGACCAGTCTTGATGTGCTAAGGCTAAGGTGCTGGTCGGCAGGAGTGCAGGGGCTCTAAGTTCAGGTCTCCCTTGAGTCCTGCACTTAGGAAGGATGACCAAGGGAGAACTGGCCTTCCCCCTAGCACAGGGCTCCCTCGTGACCTATAACCATTGGTAAATATGTAACTTTGTTCATTTTTACCACTATGGTCTGTCTTCCACAAATGCTCTGATTATTTACTCACTTCACTTGTTAGGGGCTATTGTGTTGTTCCCCTCTCTTATTTTTCTTTTGCAAACAATGCTGCTATGAGCAATCTTATAAACATCTCCCAGTATACTCTCTCATGGAGAAAAATGAGAAATACCTAGGAATGCAATTGCTTGGCCACCAGGCACATGCATTTTTATATATGCAGCTCCACTGGACAATGCCAAAGGTTTTCCAAAGTGAGGATTTGGAAAGTGACCTACATTAGCAGGTTTGAGATTCCTGTCTGTCCACATTATCTCTAACATGTCATAGTATCTGGACATTTTTGTCATAGCATAAAGATATGTTATTAATAATCTGTTTCCACCCTATGGTTATTAATAAAATCAGGCGCTTCTGGTTTGTTTTATTGGCCAGTCAAGTTTACTCTTTCATCAATTTATTATTTATTGCCTGCTCTTTTATTAGGTTGTTTTTTCTCTTTCCTGCTGATCTGTTGGAGTACTTAAATGTTTTGAATAGTATGTTTCTTTTTTATTTTTTGGATTCATTGAGGGTATGAAGAATTAGTTTGAATTTGTTAGATAAAATCCTTCTTGTAATTGCGTCCCACCCTGAAGAGGTGTGCCATACACTGTGACCCCCCAACTCCCTCGCTCCTCCCCTCTCCCCACTCCCTCATTCCCCTACCTGCCCTTGACTTAGATCATCTGCTGCCTTCATATTGGAATTGATACATCAGATTCTTGCTTCTCCCGAATACTATGTTTTTTTTAACAGTTATGTTTGTATATATCTCCACCTACTTTGTGGCTTGCCTTTTAATTTTTTTAATTGTGTCTCTTGATGAACAATTACTGTTAATTTTAATGTGGACAAATTTATCCATCTTTCCCTTTTAGTGTATGCTTTTAGTTCTCTTCACTAAGAAATCCTTCTCTATCTCAAAATAATAAGGAAATTTGGTCTTCCTTAGACCCTAATTTGATGTTGGTTTCTGGGTCTTGGGCTTAGGTTTCTAGACCCAACATCTTGTTCCCTCTCTGTTCTCAGGTGCAAATGCTACTTGTTTGTGTAATGATCTGGGGACCTTCCTCCTCTGCTTCTTGGGATCCCTAACCAGATATTAAAGGATTTTTGCTGTGAGCCCTATTTGTCCTCAATACTTGCAAACAGGATGCCAGTTTTGCCTTTCATGGACTTTCCTCACCAGAAATACTTTTTGTCTGGCCTTTTCTAGAATCTATCAATGATCTTGACCACAGCTCACTGTATTCCTTCTCTCTCTTCCCTCCCACATAACCGGTGCCTTATGTTAGAAGCTTTGGTGGTCATTTTTCTCCGAATTCTACAGTAAGTGAAGTTTATGTTTTGTTTTCATTTTTATTTATCTGATGGCATGTGTATGATTTTCAGAATGAAATGAAGAAGGAGACATTTTTATACTAGAGATCACATTAACTTTAGAAGTTTAGTGATGGGTAGGTACGAGAGAACGAACAGATTAGAAAGAAACGTTTTCTCAGCACCAACTATGTCGTTTCTCTTCTGAAGTCGAGGCTTCTTGTCTGTGGCTGTTCATATGTCATTGTGTTTTAAAAGGCAAAGACACAGTACAGTACTTCAGAGGAAAGCCACATGAGGAAACCTCCTTCCTGACGCAGGTGGAGGTGTGAGTTTGTGTGTAAATTACTTAGGGAAGTGTGTGGGTGCATGGAATGCTTGTATAAAAATCCAGTATCTAATGTATTTGAAATCATGCTTACAAATCATGTAATCCTATGGGTACATCCACAATAAACCGTGACTATTTAAGAAGAAAACCTTGTGAATGTAAAGAAAACTACTGACAAAAGCGTCTGGGTTGGTAGATTGTGAGTGTCTGGCTGGAACTGGTTACACCCATGGACAGTTCAGTCTGGTGAATGGAGAATCAGTTCAGGAGTTTAATCTCGGTGTGGACTAGTCAACTTTATTTTGCTCACAAAGTGACTTGACTTCAGCCTCTTTTCACAAATGAAGATCCTGGCTCAGGAAAAAAAATGCATATTTACTAAAGATATATATAAAAAGTAAATGAAAATGAGAACACTTTGCATGTGAATAGCGAAGGCAGCGTTGCTGTCCCTGGGCCCTGTAGGGAGGATCCTGATTCCTCCTCTCCTTTCCCGTTCTTCACATTTCCTTCCTGGTTGAATGGACCATCATGGAAACCACAGTGCAGACCAGCCCCCTCCAAGCTGGTGTTTCTTTCTGTATTACTTCCAGTTAAGGGGTAGCAAGTGTGCTTGTGTGTGTGATTATGTTTTGCACATTTCTTTCTTGCTTTATCTGATCATTAGAGCCTAAATGATAATCAGGGTATTTAATATCTCTGTTGTGCTTTATTTTAGAAGAACAGTTCTCAACCTGTGGGTCACGACCCCTTTGTAACAATGAAAATACATCCTGCATATCAGATATTTACATTACAATTCATAACAGTAGCAAAATTACAGTTATGAAGTAGCAACAGAAATAATTTTATGGTTGGGGGTCACCACAACATGAGGAACTGTATTAATGGGTCACGGCATTAGGAAGCATTCGGAAGGTTGAGAACTACTGTTTTAGAAGGAACCAGTAAATTGATGGGAAAGTAGAACTCTTTTTTACTAATATAATTATCTTTTATTGTAGACAGGTCTAAAAATTATTTTCTACTACATAGCTAGTTCTTTCTGAGGAATATCAGTTTGCATCATCAGAACACGAAGATTTTCAAATGTTCTATTAAAATACACATGATATGTAAGATGAGAATGGTAGCAGCATACACATAGACAAAAATAACATTTTACTCCAATTATTCAGTAAGAAATAACTTTATTGCAAGATACAGAATATATATGTTTAGATATAAACTTTTAACCATCTTTCAATGTTAAAAGCGTTAGAAGAGTGGAATATATTTTATTCTTTACTCTTACCTGTTTATATTCTCTTTCACAGTTAGCTCACTCGTTTCTCTGGCCTTAGTGTTGGGTGTGACAGTGTATTAGCCAAGCTGTCTCAGTCATTTAGACATTTTATCAGTTCTACAAGACAGATGGTAAATAGCACAGTCTAAATTGAAGTCTCTGATGACTCACAGAGACAAGTTGATAGCGAGAATCACAATTGGGCACTTGAATACGTGGTCTTTTTCTGTATTTAACTACAAGAAGAGGGAAGCTTTTAAGTAAAGTTTTTTACCCTTTAACTGTCAAAAAAAATTTTTTTTTGTGCATCTCATTTCGTTAGGAAAGGCGATCAATCTTTCTATTTTCTCCTAAAATGGAGAATTTAAAGGACCACTGCTGCCTGTTATTTTAAACAAAAATAATTTAAAAGAAATTTCATTGTCTAACTTGTTTTCAGGACATTTTCAGACTATATGGACAATATTTTGAAATAAAATCTTACTTCCAAGTGTGTTTCAGTTTAGTTATGAATTTTAAATGGCATACCATAATTTACTCAGCAGTCGTTGAGACTTCCTTAACATTATACAGTTCCTGCAGAGGCATTTTTTTAAGAATCATTTGGACTACACATTTG
This sequence comes from Galagoides demidoff, assembly GCA_963574575.1. Taxonomy (NCBI): domain Eukaryota; kingdom Metazoa; phylum Chordata; class Mammalia; order Primates; family Galagidae; genus Galagoides; species Galagoides demidoff. The sequence continues at coordinate 76,975 of CAUYQV010104040.1, read as the reverse complement.
TTATTGGATCCTAGCCTGAAAGAAGTCTGGGACCCATGAAAAGCAGCCTTGAAATGTAAATTAGGCTATGTTTCCATAGCTTATTTGGATTTCAGTTTATCAGGAGTAAAACAAGGAGTTATGTGCTATTTCGTTGAAGTTCCTCTTAGCTCTGAAAGTGTGTGAATTCTCAGAAAATATCATGTGGCCTCAAAATTTGTTGAATTAATAAATATGCATGTTAGGCTACAGAGGTGTAGTAGGATTCTTAGAGGTCAGTTGGTAGAATTCTGTACGCCAATGCATGAGGAAGCCAAGCCCAGGGGTCTGGCCTGCACTGCGCTGTCTTCTGGACGGTCTGGATCTTCACGAGCTCCCTACAGCCTTCTAGAAACAAGGCAGGGAAGAATGTACTGTCAAGCAGAAAAGCTTAATCTGTTACCAAAATAGTCTAAATATTTTAATTGAAACATTTGTCATTTTACTGCATACTACTATCCAAAACTAACAATACATCTTTCTCATTCTACCTATTTTAAAACTGCATCATAAATTGTTTTTCTGTAACCATTGCATAAGCATGACATCAGTAATTTAAATGTAATTTGCTATATGGTACATTAATTCTACTTTGTCTTTAGGTTAGTCATATTTAAACTAGCCTCTGCAAGTACTCCAGACTAATTTAAATTATTTGGAGCATTATAGAAGCTTTATATTTTGAGCCAACTCTTTTCCATTTCTGCAAACGAATTTCAAAATAAGACACTTGGATTTTATTATGTGAGATTTCACATAGGAGATAAAAATGTACTGATCTCATCAATAGTGAACTTCTGATCATAAAACTGTAAATATTAAATAACTTGATTTAAAAAGTGTAATCATCAATAATTACATAAATCTAGGAAATTAGAATTCAGACAGATAAATTCTGATTTTACTATTACTAACTACAAAGATGGTAAATGGACAAATATAGAGAATGACAAATATAATCCTCTGATAACTGTTGGTAATTATAATGGTACAGAACTCAGTTTATAGGAAATGACAATGTATTTTTGTCTGGATCCACTGAAGAGTAGAGACCCTTTGTAAAGCCTAAGTAGCACTTCCTAATGAAAAGGAACTTTGCCTTAAAATCCAGGGGGTTTGTCTTCTGAATGTGCAGAATTCTACCTACCTTCCTGTGGCGCTTTCCACATTCTTATTTCTATTGCAGATTCTGAAGGATAGTCTTATCTCCTCTCCTACATGATCTATATCTTGAGGATAATACATTTGACTTGTCTTTTTTATCTGCAATAATACCAAGCCTAGTAACTTGTGAATGTAAGATATTTAATACATTTTCAATGAATGAATGATACAGATAAAATCAATTTTATAGCTAATTTCAAAACTCAGTTTCTAATAAATAGTTTAGTTTACGTGACCATAGGTCCCCGAATTCAGATTAGAAGATTATGACCGCTGAAAAACCTATACTGTGTTTCACAAGTTCCTCTAGCCATTTTAGGTAAGTGTATTAGTTTTACACATCTTCTACGTGACTATCCATTGTGGTTTCGTAACTGAATTCCCAGTTATAGTCCACTAATTTTCTTCTCTGTTCCCACTTCCAATCAACATTAACTTTACCCAACAATCACACCTTACTAGCAACTGGGATTTGGACATCCCAAAGGGTGGACTGGCTCCTATAGAATATACCTGAATCTACATTCACTCCTTAACGCACAACAGTCTGGCTTCTCCCACATTTGCCAATATTGCTTTTTAATTTTCAGATAGATACGTTCAATCTTTTTCTTAATGATCTCCCTATATTATTAAAAAAACAAAAAATAAACTTGATTCTCTCATTTATTGATTCCTGCGATACCATCCCTTTTCCATTTTCTTGCTCCCATTCTGACTATTCTTCCTGTTCTTCTGTGGAATACATTTATTTTTAAACATTCAGGTAATGTCTTAGTTTCTCAGTATTTTTCTCACAATATAGCTCCCCCTTTGGGAAGAGTTTCCAGTTTCCGTAGGTCAAACCTCTCTCTTGATCACAGCCAACTTTGTCAGTGGTTTATAATCCCTGCGCAGATTGCCCAGTTGTCTGATGGACACTCTAGTTCCACAGGCTTTGCCAGATTATCATGAGAACGGATCTAAACCCACTCCAGGGCAGGTCTGTGGTTAGTTAGGTAAGATTTGTGCTGAGTCGTGAAGGTAAGTCAATAGCAGTTATTAAGGAGAATAGAAAGGAGTAAGGGTGCAAGATAAAATTACAGGCTGATGGAACAGCAAAATCACAGGCACCAAAGAGACACAGGACCTACTTAAGACGGTCAGAATCTTGGTTTGACGAATGATTGTGGTGCCTTTGTTGGAATGACTAGAGAGATTGACAGTCAGCTTGCAAATGTCTTTGTGCAGCGTGTCAATGGGAAATCATTTATGGGTTTTAAGCAGATGAGAGATATGATTTAATTAGCCTGCTAGAATATTCATTCATTGTGCAGCACACAGAGAAATGATCTTAGGACAGCAAAGGTGGAGGAAAAAAGGACAAATAAGGTCAAGACAGAGACTTCCCTACAAAAAATGTAAAACTTTTAAATGCTAACTAAATGGAGAACAAAAATGATAAAGCAATAATTTCAGTAAACACAACTAGTACCAAATATCTTTCCATACGAAGAATTCACGCAAATTGACATTAGTGTGGAAAAGACATACATTCAGAAATGTGGGTATAAGGTGAGAAAACGTTCAATCTTATCAGTCAAACATAATAATCTAAATGGAACCAAAGGAGGAAGATCTGATCTCTTTTTTAATTATCAAATAATTTTATCGAGAATCATAAAATATACAAAAATTTTACCTTTATTATTTCCTATAGGGGACTCGGTTCTAAAAAATACAAAATATGTCATACACCTGAAATGTTTATACAGTATAATTACAGTAGACAAAAAATAGAAAATAGAAATAATGTAAGTTCCAAATAGTTGGTGAACAACTATTGCTTGGCCATGAAAAATGAAATTTTGATGTCAATAGCAACAACATCAAAACATCTTACCCTAAGTAAAAAAGTACACTAAGTGGAAATGACATAAAATTATAAAAATGTTTGCAGTATTCTGCTTTTGAAATGTTTAGAAGGGAAAGTGTAAAATTATTAAAAAGTAGAGAAATTCTAAGTGTTTTAATAATATTTTCCTGCAAGCCTTCTGTAGTTTCTTGTTTACATAATTTAAATAAATAGACTATTTGTAACTTTGTAGTCTTAAATCGAAGTTCCATCTCTGCCTCTAGCTTTCCTTTGCCCTAGATAATTCTCCTTCAGATTTTTTCCTAAATTTTCCTATATTTCCTATAGGATATGTCCTATAGAGATCCAGAGATTGTCTATTGTAAATAGATTTCTAGTATTTACTAAAACTGTGATTTCCAACAAATTATATAACCTCTTTTATTTCCTTGTCTTTAACCTCATTTCAAATGGTTTTGTTGAACATAGATAGCAATAATGTTGGCAAAACAATGCACACAGTATTCAGGGCATTTTGTTACTATTTTCAGTGTCACCCTGATTTAATTTAAGGCTTTTGTCATCTTAATGTTTAGACCAGTGCAATAAAACCTGGATGCTCATACTGATTCTCCATTTTCCTGACGCTGGGCCATCCTGGTATAGAGAGTAACTAAAGAATCTTCCTAAGATGTGTGACCCAAACCACTTGAAGTTTTCCCTGCCACCCACTGTTACATGTAGTGCCTGATTTTTAAAGACTCTATAGTATGTCTATGTACATGTTGAATATTTAGTAAAATACTGTCATGCAGCTGTTAACAATAGGAAGACATTCTGAAAATGCATTGTTAGGCAATTTTGTGCAAACGTCAGAGTGTAATTACACAAACTTGATGGCATAGCCTACTACACACTGATGCTAGCAGTGTAGCCTGTTGCTCCTGAGCTTCAAACATTGCCACACATTATTGCACTGATGACTATAGAAGTTGTAACACCATGGTGTTTGTATATCTAAACATGTCTAACACAGCCAGGCTCAGTGGCTCACACTTACAATCCCAGGACTCTGGGAGGCCAAGGCAGGTGGACTGCTTGAGCTCGGGAGTTCAAGACCAGACTGAGCAAGAGCAAGACATCCATCTCTACAAAGTAGCCAAGCAAGAAAAAAAATAGCTGAGTGTTGTGGCAGATGCTTGTGGTCCCAGCTACTCAGGAGGCTGAGGCAAGAGGACCACTTGAGCCAAGATTTTGAGGGTGCTGTGAGCTATGACAACATAGCACTCTACTGAGGGTGACAAAGTGAGACTGTCTCAAAAATAAACAAACAGACAGAAAAACAAAAACCAGTAAAAATTTGGTAGTATAACCTTGTGGGACCACTGCATGCATAGATACGGTTGAGGTTGACTGAAAGTCACCGTCCAGAGCCTGGTTATACACTCAGGGGTACCTTGAAGAGACTACAGGATTGGTTCCAAACTACCACAATAAACTGAATACTGCAATAGAGTCATGTGCATTTTTTTGTTCCCAAGTGCATGTAAGTCTGTGATGGTGTTATGCCTAAAAGAATAATGCACATATACCTTAATATAAAAATACTGTTAAAAAATGTGAAAGATCATCTGAGCCTTCAGTGACTCAAAATCTTTTTACTAATAAAGCATCTAGCCTCAATTTTGATGGCTGGTATCTGATCACAGTGGTGGTTGCTAAAGATTGGGGTGGTGGTAGAAATGTCTTAAAATAAGACAACAGCGATGTTTGCCCCATGAATTGGCTGTCATTTTCATGAAAGATGGCTCTGTAGCATGCGATTCTCTTTGATAGCATTTTATACATGGTAGAACTTTTTCAAAACTAGAGTCAGTCTTCTCAAATCCTATTGCTGCTTTAATCACCTAAATGTGTGTGTGTGTCTTTTTTTTTGTTTGTTTGTTTTTTGTCATTATCTTTTCTTGTAATTTCAACAGGGCTCATAGCATCTTGACCGGGAGTAGATTCCATCTCCAGAAACCACTTTCTTTGCTCATCCATGAGAATCTCCTAAAATGGAGAATTTAAAGGACCACTGCTGCCTATTATTTTAAACAAAAATAATTTAAAAGAAATTTCATTGTCTAACTTGTTTTCAGGACATTTTCAGACTATATGGACACTATTTTGAAATAAAATCTTACTTCCAAGTGTGTTTCAGTTTAGTTATGAATTTTAAATGGCATACCATAATTTACTCAGCAGTCATTGAGACTACCTTAACATTATACAGTTCCTGTATAATACAACTTTCTTTGCTCAGTCATGAGAATCAGCTCCTCATCAATTAAAGTTCTATCATGAGATTGTAGCAATTCAGTCACATCTTCATGCTCCACCTCTAATTTTAGTTCTCTTGCTAATTACTTCTTCCTCGAATTCTGGAACCCTTCAAAATCATCCATGAAGATTGAAATCAACTTTTTTGAATTCTTGTTAATGATGATATTTTGAGCTTCCTCTCATGAGGTCACAAATGTTTTTATAATGGCATGTAGAATGGTGAGTTTGTTCCAGAAGGTTTCAATTTAATTTGCCCACATCCCTCAGAGGAATCACCATCTATGGAAGTTATAGCCTTACAACATGTATTTCTTGAACAATGATACCTGGAAGTAGAAAATACTCCTCAAACCATGGGCTTCAGAGCATATGCTGTGTTAGCAGGCATAAAAATTACTTTCATCTCCTTGTACATCTTCATCAGAAGTCTTGAGTGATCAGATGCATTGTCAATGAGCAGAAATATTTTGAAATAAATCTTTGGCTGAGCAGTAGGTCTCAACAGCGGGCTTAAAACAGTAGCCAGGATTTGAACAAACTGGCCATTATCTGGGCTCTGTTGTTTCCTTAATAGAGCACAGGCAGAGTCAGTTTTGCATAATTCTTAAGGGCCCCAGGATTTTCAGATTTATAAATGAGTATAGGCTTCAAGTGAAAATGAGCAGCTGCATTAGCCCCTAACAAGAAAGGCAGCCTGTCATTTGAAGCCAGGCATTGACTTCTCTCTATGAAAGTCCAGCATCTAATTCCAATAGAAGGTGTTTAGTCTACACTGAAAATCTGTTGTTTGGTGTGTCCATCTTCACAGTGACTTTAGTGGCTCTTTTGGATAACTTGCTGCAGCTTCTACCTCAGCGCTTGTTGCTTCACCTTGCACTTTTATGTTCTAGACATGGCTCTTGTTCTTAAGCCTCACAAACCAACCTCTCCCATCTCTAAATTTTTCTTCTGCAGCTTCCTCACCTCTCTCTCAGCCTTCATAGAATTGAAAAGAGTTAGGGCCTTGCTCTGGGTTGGGCTTTGACTTCAGGAAATGTGGGTTGTTCCATCTTCTATCTGGACCACTAAAATTTGTTCCCTATCGGCAATAGGTTGTTTCCCTTTCTTATCATTCCTGTGTTCACTGGAGGAACACTTTCAATTTCCTTCACAAACGCTTCCTTTGCATTCACAACTTGGCTGTTTGGCACAAGAGACCTAGCTTTTAAGCTCATCTTGGCTATTTCATACCTTCCTCACTGAGCTTAAATCTTTTCTAGATTTTGATTTAAAATGAAAGACACAAACACTTCCTTCTACTTGGAGATGGGAAGGCATTATTATAGGGTTATTAATTGCACTAATTTCAATATTGTTGTGTCTCAGGGAATAGGGAGGCCCAAGGACCTGGAAACAAGCAGAAGATAAACATTTATTTATCAATCAAGTTCTCCATCTTCCATGACTGCACTCTGCAACATCCCCAAGCAATTACAATAGTAACATCAAATCACTGATCACAAATCACTGTAGCAGATATAATGAGGAAAAATTATGACATATTGTGACAGCTATCAAAACATGACATAGACTTAGAAATGAGCACACAGTGTTGGCAAAATGGCACTGGTTGACATGCTCGATGCAGGGTTGCCACAAACATTCCATTTGTAAAACTAATGCACTACCCACAGAGCACAGTAAAGTGAAGCACGATAAAATGAGGTATGTGTGTATATATTTTTGATAAATAAGGCTCATATCTTTTGCTGGCTCTTACTATGATGATACAGTATTATATTAGGTTATTAAGTATGAAATGTCCAATTTCCTTAAGTACTAAGTTTGACAGTTGATAGCTATGACATTTCACTTTGACACTTTTTGTTTTAATCATAAAAGTATTCATCCTTTCAAATGCATGTTTTTGCTTGGAATTATCTTTCAAGGTTTTTTTGGTTTTTTAACAGCAGTTTTTGTGAAACCATAGATGGGACAAAAATTTATGTTATTTTCGAATATGAGTTCCATAGTGGAACAAACACAGAGCACAGCAGCTCAAAATATCAACAAAGTGTTTGGGAAGGATGAATGAATTCACGGTATGTTCATGGTTTGAGAAATTCTCTTCTGGTGATTTTAATCTTAAGAATGAGCCACGTGCACAACCTGAGGCCTAAGTGGATGATGATGAGCTGAAAGTCGTAGTGGGAGCAAATCAGTCTCTACCTACACGTCAATTAGCAACAAGGTTTGATGCTGCTGTTTCATGACGTTACTATTCTAAAAATATTGGACTGTTTGAAACAAATCTGCAAGATAAAGAACCTGGATAGTTGGGTTCCACATGGATTAAACAAGTGTCAGGAGAGAAGTCAACTCAAAGCTTATCTTTCTTTTCTGTCCCAACATAATGGCAAACCGTTTCTACATCATATAGTTCCACAATGAGAAGTGGATTGTTTTTGACATTTGCAAGTGTTTGGCACAATGGTTGGATAAAGATGAAGTGCCTAAATACAGTCCTAAACCTAATAGTTATCAGAAAAAGCTGACGGTGTCTGTCTGGTGGTCCAGCACTGGGATTATCCACCACAGCTTCATGGAGCCTGGTCAGTCGATTACAGCAAACGTCTACTGCAACCAGCTGGACAACATGCTAAGGATGCTTGTGATTAAGCAGCCAAGATCAGTCAATAGAGATGAGCCAATCCTTCTACAAGACAATGCTGCCACTCAAACAATGCTGCTCAAATACAGAAGCTGGATTTGGAAACTGTTGTCCGCCATACTCATCAAACCTTGAACCAACTGACTACCACCCACTTCTTCCAGGCTTTGGACCACTTTTTATAAGGAAAAATATTCAGTTCTCAATAAGCCCTGGAAAATGCCTTTCTCAGTTTCATCACTACTTGTTCCCCAGGCTTCTCCACTGCTGGCATAAACCAGCTACTGTTAAGATGGCAGAACTATGCTGACTCGTGCTTTGATTAATCCTACTGCTTCCTCTTTGAGATTAGAATAAACTAAACTTTGGATTCAAAATTGGACATTTCATATTTGTTGATCTAATATTATTAAAGTGTTACATTGTTAAAACTTATCATTATGTCACCTAGCAGTGTGAATTCACTTTAGTTGTTGAGATACTCTATTTTCTATTACAATAAAATTAGGTTGTTATAATAATTGAAATTGTGAGCACTTTCCTGGTCAGTTGATGACCGTGGGTATTGTAAGATCTCTGCTGTATAAATGCAGTTACAATTGGGCAGACACTGTACTTCTCAGTCGGAAGCCTAGGCTGATGGTAACAAATTGATCAGTGCTGGATGAGAGTAAGTTATCTTAGATTATCTGAGCAAGTCAGAGGCAGCGCAGGTCTTGCCACCAACTGTACAACAGTAGCGCTTTCAGGAATCAAAATTTCAAGTTCAAGTTGATGAAAATAAGAAATTATTATCATATCTTATTTCAGTGTTTTAGTGAGTTGGCTAAATGGACCAATTACAATAACATAATGTAGATTTCCTGCTTGATATAAAAGTCTTTTTTTAGAAGCTCTAGTTTACGCTAAAGAATAAAAGCAATGAGAAGGAAATTGCCAAACTATATGATGAAGAATTTTAGAGAGCCTTAAATTCCTTCCTATTTATTTTTAGTTTTGTGACCATGTGACAAACACTGTGATCTAAGTCCTGAATCCATTACACCGCATTCAGTAAAAGCAGGCATGGAAAGTACTCTGTCATTTGTAGTCATTTCAAACTGCATTCAATAGATTGGTTCCCAAGTGCATTAGATTTTATTAAAAGCATTCTGCTGCAACATCCATTCTTCCTAATTGGTTTACAGATTGCCCCCACCATTCAGGCAAATCTTAATTGCATTTCTCCACAAATCTAGTTTGATTTATGGTTCCTTATTTGCTTTATATTATTTATAATAAATTGGAATAAAATTCTTAAGACATAAAATCAGATCTACAATGTTTTTTCTTCTACAAATATGAAACTTGCCTAAGAATTTTCAACAGTATTTTTGCTTGTTTTAGAAGTTGTTTAGCGAAGCTATAACTCTAATGTGGTTTCTAATATGTTTATTACCATTCCAGAGTCAATTATTTCACTTGATTTTTCATGTACAGGTTTTTGGAATGATTTGGAATGAATTATATTATGTTCTCTTACAAAGCATGGGTGGATCTATGTGTATTTGGAACAGAAAAAGGATTCTCTAGGGCCACAATGACAAGGCATCTGCATAAAATTAGGTGGTACCACAATAAACTGAGAGATCTGGGACATTCTAAGTGGTTTTACAAATTACAACTTTTGAGCTGCAAAGAGTTAATTTAGAATGGATCTATAGCAGAATCTAAATGTTATAAAGAGTTTAAAGATAAGTAAATAGCTGAAACAGAGACTCATGAAAACAATTCCTCACTACAGAGTGATGACATATTTCTCTGGATGCTTTTGTAAATTCCTCTTTTAAATAAAGACTTTCCATGGAACTAGAGTCATGGATATCTCCTGTAGAGGTGCATGAAAATTTGTTGCAAGAAAAAAGTTTATAAGAAGCTTTCCAGGCCTTCTTAGAAATATGTTCATTCCTTCGCAATTTTGTACATTCAGAATTTTGAGTTCAGAATAAGAAAGATTAGAATATATTCAGTGTAAGAGACAAAAGAAAATAGAAGTTGATTTTAAAAGAAATGCTAAGAAAAAGGGAGAAAGATTGATACTGTCAAGCAAACTTTAGGCCTTATTAGTAGGAGGCTTACTATGGATGGCAAAAATAATTACTTGACTAGAAAAATCTGAAAAGGGTGGTTAGCAGGTGATAAACAAAATGTGTGAATAGTGGCTATATTTCAGCTTTTAAAATGAAGCATTGGCAATTTCATCTCCTCTGGAACAGTGAGGAGGCCTAAAAGCCCAGCAGTGTCAGTGGAGACCACATGGGCAGCCTGTACAGAAGTCCATGCAGCTGAATCTTTAATGCATAAGGGGAAGTCTTGTTTCCTGCTGGTGACGCCCAGTTTCCCTTCAATTAAAACTTTACTTATGTAACCAGATACTGGGAATAACGTGCCATGTAGTGGAGTCAGTTCTAAACTCTGATGAAGGCCTTCATGTTTATTACCTCACCCTTCAACACCACCTCAGGGTCCAAGCATGTTAAGACAACATTTCTTAATATTCCACTCAGTTTCAAATAATATTTCTTTACATATGCATTAGGTATGATGTAGTTTTCGTGTCTAATATTATCATTTTATTATATTAATATATTATTTTTGATAAACTTTAATGTATTAAAATTAAAGTGTTAATAAAAATATTAAAAATTAATATCAAATAACTTTAAATAGTAAGTTAAATTATATATCTCTTATCCATATTAAGTATTAGCAAAATAACCATGATTTTATTTAATTAATATATGAAATGTCTAGTGTTTGCATTTTTATTTACAAGCAATGGAAGACAGTATGTAAAGAATGTATCAGACCGTATTAAGGAACAATATGATAGACTCTAAATTACTGAACAATTTACTTATCAGTTTGAATTGTATAACCTAAAGTATAAGCTCCAGTGTAAATAATGCAGATTTAAAAGATGTACTCAATATGAATAACTCCATAGGAAATATTTCTTGTATAAGGAAAATTTCGGCTTCAGAAGTAGAAGATTCTCATCTATTTTAATGTTATTTTCTTGTGTGTTAGTAGACATATTAATGTATGTACATATGCTATACACACAATAACAGACTACCTTTGTTCCCCTCTAAATGCTCTCATTTATAATTAATTGTATTTAGCATTTCTATAGTTTTGTTGTTACTATTCATATAATGAAAACATATCCCACCATTTTATGTATATGTAGAAAGACTGAAAAAAAAAATTTAATGTATTACTTCAGTATTCCACAAAGGATGTCAGACTTCAGATTAGAATTTTCCATTATAAGAAATTTTAAACGTTTTACCATTCTGAACATAGATACCTTTATTGAAATGTTTTCCTTAAATGTGAAGCCTCACTTCTCTTCCTTATGAAGTGATATTTTAAACGACATTTTCTAGGAAAGCTTTCTAAAATAGCTTGAAATAAAGTAGACTTTTAATAGAGATTATAAAATAATTTTTTCCAGATGTTTGTATTGACATAAGATCTTCCATTCTTCATGAAATAATGTGGTTTTATCTTCCAGCCTATTTTACACAAACTGAAATCTTAAAAAAAAAAAAAAAGAATCTTTTCATTGGGGATTTTTTAGTATATCTTAAAACCTACTATTTTTTTTTTTCCTTTAAGGTGAGAGGCCCTCCTGTTGCAGGGGCATTTAAAGAAAGACCAACCAAGCCCACAGCATTTCGGAAATTCTACGAGAGAGGAGACTTCCCAATTGCCCTTGAGCATGATTCGAAAGGAAACAAAATAGCCTGGAAGGTAAGTCAGGGCACAGCTGTGCCCGCCAGCTGCGCTTACCCAAGTGACATCTCCCGGTGCCAAACAAACTTGGCTGTTAAGTAAATAAGCCGGAGCGATTTCTCAGCAGATTGGAGATGGTAGGTAAGCTCTTGGAGAAAGCCCCCTGCGTCAGCCGTCCACCTTGACTAACAATTAAATTATAGCCTGCAAAAAAGGAAATGACAGAGTTGCTTTGCCTTGGAGAATTGTCTGCGGCCCATTCATCTCTATTTTTATGCGAAGCCGGCAGCTCTGCCTGTTTCGGGCAGTCCATCAAATGATGGAAGTGGCGGCTGGATGCAGAAGCAACAGCCATTTATCTCCCCCAAATTTCACCTTCCTGCAGGACACTTCCAAATGGAAGCTTTAATTACCTAAATGGATAGGTCAAGATTGTGTGCTCCCAGGAAATGCAGAGCGGAATACAAAAGAGGGCCGCTCCCGCCCGTCCTCCCAGCGGCTGGCAGGCGGCTCGGCTGTCACAGCGCCCTGTTAGAGGCTGACCCCGCTGCCGAAGCTGGTACAGCACAGACATTTTTCTGACAAAAGGTTAATTGGCTTCAAAATAAATGTATTGCCTAATGACTCCATTCTAATGTGGTTGCGTTTCTTTCTAAAAGGCTCACTGATGTTATTTGTAAAAACTTGCCAATCTCTTAACTGGAGAAGGCTTTTACATTTAATTTGAAAGATGAATGCTGATCTCTAAGGGCTTCTGCTATTTAATTATTTTTGTTATCACTGACTTTGCTTTTGGTGATATTTATCAGCTGAAAGGGCTTGTCTGCCTACACACAGTAAAGCCGCTGCATACATAGGAGCATCGCGTGGGGTTAAGGAGAATGCAAGGTTTTGTCCAAACAGCAGTTAAATTAAGCAACTAACACATTTAGCGAAAAAAGTACAGTGCTTGTGTCTAAAGGCAAATTTAGGAATTGTTCACAGTTAATAACACATGCCTTTATGTTAACAATAAAATTGTCAGATTCAGGAATTCATGAAAGTATTTGTTTTAGAAAGGAACGTTAAAATTAACTATTTTTCTCTCCTCTGTAGCAGGAGTGGAAGACTCATTAGCATTTTACCTTTCAAATATTTTCATATTACTATCAAATTTGTCTAAGTCTTGAGCAGTCATGTGATACTCATCTGTTGAACTTAGAATTATTACACGTTGCTTTTCAAGAGAAAGCTGGCAATAACCTTATTGTTAAAACTTACCCAACAATCCTTGGAGGAAAGGGATGACTATCCTTCTTATCGTCCTTTTAATTACCTTTATTAGAAAGTGAATTTGTTATGTGAAAATGTCAAGTGACAAGAAAAAAATTATAGTAAGTATAACTAACTTAGATATTTTAGTCTTAACATAAATACATATTTCTAACATTTTATTGGGATTTGGGAATGCAGTTATATTTGATTAATTACTTGGATTTTGTGTCTGCTTGTCTCTGTGCTGGTTCATACAAGATGACACAGTGGAGTTGGTAAAAACTTGATTTCTATTGAGTAAAAGAATATGTCATAATTCTTTCCAAAAACAGGTGGCTTGGCCTTTGTCACAACAATGGGGACTGTCCGTGGTGAACTCTCTTGCTTTATAAACCTTATTCTGTAAACCTATGTTTTCCTTCCTTGATAAACCCTATTTCATGCTTCCTTAAAAAAAAAAAAAAAAAAGTGAGTGGCTTGTGGCTTTGGTGTTTGAGATAATTATAACTTAAGCATAAATTGTATTAACAAAGATAGCTTATACAGATTTACTCTGACCTGTTTGAATAATTGTATTTACTTTTAGACGTGTCAGGAGACTAGAAAAAAAATTAATCTTGAAAATAAATTCTTAATAAAAATATGGGATGAATAATTTTCCTTTATCTTTGATAATCCAACAGCCAGATGGGATATAAACTGCTTTTCTTTTTATGGTTATATTAATTCTTTTAAGCTACTATTGATTATAGTACTGATTCAGCAAGCTAGAAAGTATACAAAGAGGAAACAATTTATTTGCTGTCACTGGTAGTATAATAGCATACATTTAGGAAAACATCTTATTCAAGAACTTGCAGGCTTCTGTCTTTTAGAATTTATTACTACTTTTCAATTGTATAATTATAACATTGAAAATAAGGCAGTGAAATTATTAAACATAGGCTTGTGAATATTACCTCTATTTATATTTATTGCTTGGCCCGTTTCTGTGAGGACGTTTCTAGCATGTCATAAGTAGAAAACCAAGAGCCTGCACTGGACCACTCTGTGCGGGCAGAGCGCAGGTCCCTGGTCAAGCAAACCTCCCTCCTAGATGTCAGAGCTTATCCCTTCCTGAAACATCTGCATAGCAGTGCTTCCCCAGGAAAATGCTGGTTCTCTCTCAACCGTGGGGTTGTGAGTGGCTGAGATGATCTGCATAATTAAGTGATAAGAAGGTCCATTTCTTTTATAGGATTTTTGAGAGTTCTGTGACTCTGAAAGACTTCAGAATCACAAATCTAAACCCCACTAGAGGTTGTCCTGGCAGCTCAGGGTCATTGCAGTCAGTCAGTTGCTGGTTGAGGGGTCCCTGCCTAACTTGTCAGCTTCTCCTTCTGCTTGTTCTGGATGAGCCGACCTGATCTTCGTATTGGAAACCGTCAAACATTCTTGAGATAACAAAGACACTCCACGGTGCCATCTTAGAAATAACCTAATAAAGTCAGAAAATAGGTAAGTTAGAGATAGGTAAATGTCTTACTGACATAACACTTGCGTGCTCATGGAAGTGATCATTTGCCCCATATGCCAGAATGGCAGGGCCGCCAGGCTGTGGCCCAGGCAGTTAGTCTGTCCTCATGGTCGGTGTCTCTGAAGACCAGAGCAGTGTCCAGTGCAACTTTCTGCACTGTGGAAATGCTCTCCATCTGTACCATCTAATAGAGAACTGGCCATATGTGGCCATTAAGCACTTGGAATGTGCCTACTGAGACTGAGGAACTGAATTTTTAATTTCATTTAATTTTAATTAATTTTAATTTAAATAGCCACATGGTTACCATATTAGAGTGTGCAGCTGCAGATTAAGATAATGGCAGTTAAAAATAAAAGCCTGAATCCCAGCTATGTAATAACTATTATTAAAATGAAAAAAATGGGATTTAAATGTGTGTATTTCTGTCATGGTTGTCTATGCTTATCATAGATTCCTTGGTAAATATGAGAAAAGTTTTGTAAACTATTTGTAGTGAAATTTTCTGTATACTTACCGATAGCAAGTTCATTATCTATGTAAGAAAAATAGATGACATCTAGAATGGGAAATCTTCCAAGAAAGGTCCGGAATTCTTTATTTTTAAATATGTATTTTCTAAGTATGGCTAAAGAATTGTTGATTATTAAGGGTTGTGGATATTTAAAGAGTATAGTGATTACTTTAAAATTTTTAGTCTGCTGCTTTTCCCACATTTTTCTTGACTCCACTACTATTCAGAAACATAACTGTTTATTCTGTTGCTGAGAGCTTCAGTATCCACAATGTGGGAGACAGAGGTGAAAAAGAGCTGAGCAGTCTGGATAAGTTACGAGGCAGACAGTCAGAGGCACAATGGAAATTTTAAAATTGTGTCTGAGTTGCGTCATCCTAAACTGCCATGCTCTCATTTCCTGTACTTCTGTAATATGCATCATACACTTACCAGGACGGTGACAGGGTGGGGCTCTACCGAAAGGTTTTCCTTATGGACAGAGAAGAATGTTATATAAACTTACAGAACATTCAGCACATTGTCTGCACCTCTGCTGCTTAGACAAGCAGTGAAGAGAGACCTTTGGTGGAGAGTTTTAAATTACAGAAAAACCAGCTATTAATGCGTGAGTCATAGGAAGGAATAGACGTGATATGGAAATTTACACAGCTTTTCTGTAAACTGTCCTCTCCTTCGGCCTCTGGGCGTCCTCCTGCACCCCGCCCCCTACTCAGTTTGTTAGTGTAGCCCAGCCCAAGTCTCCTCCTGGCCTCCCCCTTCCCCACTTTCCACTTTTTATTTGTCACTTTCTGGAAGCCATATTTGTTCCTATAGTTTTTGTCATGGCTAACTTTGAGGCAAGAATCCAAGAGCCTACCTTAATTTTCTATGTGGCAGGAATCTGAAGTCATTCAGAGTATTCACCTGAATTAACTCAAAATAAAAAGTACGTAGTTAGTGAAGAACACAAATGTGAATCATAGGCAGCTCTACAAGAGTCACCATTTTACTATAGATTCTGGTTCCGAGCCATTGTTTTAAATAGTATGGGAACACAAGTTATCTTTAGTCACTTTCATGGAGACCTTGGGAGAAAGAGAGAAAAACATCGTAGGCATGTTAGGTTTTAAAAAGTGCCTAGATGGTATTATAAACCATTTATTTATTTTAAAGATGGAAACAGGCTACAACCACACTGAGGTGCCTCTCAGTTCTTTCACCTGAAAAGTGTTATGATGTAGCAGGTAGTGATACAAGTCACCTTTCTCCATCAGTCCTTGATAACATGCTGTTGGACTGTGACATACACTAAGATCTTGTTTTCCACTAAATTTCTAATAAATAGATATAAAAATGCTCCAGATATTTTAGGGATATTTGAAAAAGAAATAGATAACCTTATTGTTCTTTAAGGAAATCAGAAAATAATATCAACCCTATTACAAATGTAACAAAATGGCAAATCTCTCAAAAAAGGGAGAATCTCTCAAAATGGACTTGGGCTTTGCCTCAAATTCCCCCCTCTTAGCTCCTTATAACCCCTCACCCAGCAATGCCATGGCAGGCCTCGTCCAAAGTAGCATAGTTGGTACGGGTGTTTCTGCGATCTTGATTTTTTATCCTTTATTTCATATATAGTTTATTTTCAGTAACCACTTACATTGAAATAAATGTAACAAAGCCAGAACTGACATACAAAAGCCAGGTACATGTGAAAATGAATTTAGATAGCCTCCACTCACTGCCCAAAACGTATCTGCCTCACTGGCTTACTGGAGATGCATAAAACTTCACCATGAAAACATGATTCCCCTGAGGTTTATATGTTAATTATACAGTTAGCTATTGATTGAAACTTGAGTCACACAACTTTGTTTTCCATTAAAAAAATTTTTTTTGACTTCTTAATTTAATCAAGTAGCTATAAATACATGCTTTAATACTTTGTTGCATCAATAAACATTTAAGTAAATGTGTCATTTATATATTTCTACCGCATATTTTTTTCAAAAATAGATTGAAGTTGTCTTACTGAAACTGTAGAGTACATGAAGTCAACTGAAATAAGAACGCTAGCAGAAGTGAAAACCTGACAGGGACCTAAACGGAGCCAGTAGCAGTGTGAGTGAAAATAGGCATCTCCTAAGCAGAGGTCTTCGTCTGCAGTTCTGGCTGGTTCACTCCTGGGGCCTGGCACTTAGCACGGTACCTGTCACAGGGCAGGGCCCAGTGCATATGCTGAGTGAAGTCCAGCATTCTGGAGCTGATTATTAGAGGCTGTTTTAGGATCATGTCTCTCACCTTCCTTATCTCTAAGTGGTAACAATGTACCAGATAATTCCTATGACCCTTTTACAATATGAGAGTTCAAAGAAATTTTGTTTCATAATGATTAAAATAATTATTTCGAGGTGCTCACAAAATACCTCAAAGAACAAATATTGAATAGAAAGAAATTTTCCAAAGGGACTAGGTCTTCTGGTAGCAAAATGTAAAGGTTAGAAGTGACAAGTTTAATTTGCATCCACAGTACTGCAGGGTCCAGAATGTTATGCAACAATCTTGGGGGGGGAGGGGTTGAACTTATGTCATGAGAATGATCCTTAGATTATACCTGCAGGCTTTCCAAATGACTACTCACTTCTTAAAGTTTGTGTTCAAATGACAAGTTTATTTCTCTTTCTAAAGGAATAAAAATACATGTCCAACTTGAACACCTAAGGTAAAGAAAATACTGTGAATAAATTAATTAGACACTTAAATCAGTCTTAACAATTCTACTGATGGTTCCTTTAATTCTTTGCTAACTGAGGACTCCACTCAGTATTTCTTCTCTGGTCTTTCCTCCTTTCCCCCCATTCTTTTTAGTTCTCAGCAGCATTGGTATTCATAAACTATAAAAAGCTTTGTCAGTGCGACTGTTTTCATTGACATAACTGATAATTTCCTGGTAGGAAAAACAGTTATTGAATATAATTATTATAAAAGCATGCACGCATTTTCTACAATTACAATCATCCCCAAACCATGCTAGCTCATTATCTGTAAATATTATTGCATTTTATATAAGTCACGCTGTGATATCATACCTGATCCCTTCACCAGCAAGATATTCACAAGATTCTACAATTTTGATTTATAATTCAGTCCCTTGATACCTTCAATTTCTTAAAGATTTCAAAAATTAATGCCATGTCTATTGCCCCTGAGGCAAAACTGATATTGACTTTTGAGATCTTATAGGCAAATTTATTTGAGTTGAATAATTTGTTTCACATCAAGAAGTACAAATGTTCTCTTGGAATTGTCCTGAGCTTCTCTTTCTTTTAATAACTACCAAAGCTTGAGTTTGGATAACAGGTCTTAGTGGAATTTGCAAGGCAAATATTACAAGAAAAGTGATAATTTACCTGATTTTTGTATGAGAGAGCTGCCATGTTCTCACTATTATTTCCTCTGTGATTAATTAATAGACAGAGCTCATTCTAGAAGTCTTGAAAAAAATAATCCTCTGGCAATTTGGAGGAGGGGACTGCATACTCAATTAATGTCATTCTTTTATTTGATGTAAATTGCTATGTCTTAAAAGTGTACAGCATGAAAATACAGCCATGTATCAGAAATAACTTTAATTTAAATTGGTGAGATGACCTCTGAAAGCTGGATAAAAGATTTTCTGCTGAATGGGCTGGTGCTCCCTGCTGCCTATATAATTTATGTGAGAAATTAGTGCAAATGGTTCACTTTTATGGAGCAGAGCTGCTTGTAGCAAGCCTGCAGAAACAATTTCCCCCCCAGCCTCCATCTGTTCTTCAAACTAGGGCATATGCCATCTCATCGAGCTTGAAAGTCAACTGATTTATAACTCCTGGAAAGTGCGTAGATTGAAAAGAAAGGTCGACTGCGGCTCCCTGACAGTGATTTGTTAGGCATTGGCTAAAGACAATTCACATTACCAGGGACCCAAGGGGAAACAAGCAATGTTGTAAGTTTCAGATCTCAGTAGACTGACAACTAGAAGAAAAACAAATCACTCCTGCTTTTTAAGTTAGATGACCACCACTATTAAAAAGTAGGCGAGGTCTCAGTGGTGTTGAGGGTACCAGAGCTGAGGTAGCGGATTGTCACTTAACATCTCACGCAGACATGTGATGCAGTCACCCTCCCCGCAGCAAATGTCATTTTAGAACTATCAGTACTCTAGTATTTAAACTGGAAAAGAACATTTCTGCTTGTGGTAAAGTCCTGTTTGGAGACACGAATGCATCTTTGATGATTTTTCTGTATCTGCATGGGAGGTGACGCTCCAGTTCTGTTCCTATTAGTAATTTAATGACTGTTTCCCTCTGAGTCTTATCACTTACCACATATCGTTCTGCTGAGATCAAAAGTTCTTTGACAGATGACAAATGAAATCAGATTGACAGTATGACTGTAAACAAGGACAAATAACGGTTTTATTTTTTATCTGAGTGGTCAAAGTGTCTCTTTAGATTTAAAGCGTGTAGATACTATTGACAGTGAAATTTTGAGCCCCTGCAGTTGTATTACAGTTTCTCTTTTTCTTTTAGGCAAATCTAAACAAAATGTTAATGGATAAGCTTATCAATTTTAATCGACATTTGAGGCAGCAATTTTAGGAAATTCTTTTTAAGGTTATCAAAAGAATGTTATCCTCACCTTGAAAGTTCCATGTGAAAATTAATACTGGTAGGATAATCAGCTAAACTCATATAAATACAAACTTTAATCCTTACTACTTATTGTGTTTTATTCTTACCATGGAATATATATATACACATATATATAGGTTATTATATAAAATAAGAAAATACTACTGAAAATTAGAATAAATAAAATTATTCTATCGTTCACTGATTATAATTATTAACATTTCTGGAAGAATTTCCAACTTATCCTTCTTTTTGTATAATTGAGATCATAGTATATACAGTGCTTTAAAAATATTTTTTATATGGTATATAAAAATTATATACACTTATTCTTAGATTTTTAGAGTTTTTCCCCTAATTTAAAAATAAAACATGCTTATCCTACAGAACTTAGAAAATGGATAACATGTGTACAGAAGACAAAATTCACCCTGAGATCACACCTTTACCATATTGGCATTTTTTCTTCAGTCTTTTTTCTACATGTCTGCTTTTTAATTTATTGAAACTACATTTCTTGTGATGACTTTTAAAGAACTCAAAGGCATATTGAAGGTCCCAAATAAGAGAGGGTATTGATAGTAGACAGACTGCCACAGGAATATTAATAGTTTTCCCTAGTTTAACACTAGCAACAAAAAAGACAGTCTTTTCATATGCAATTTTTAGTCTTCAATGGTCACTACGAAGCCTGTGAGAAGACATAGACCAACACGTTTCTCTGTGTAGCTGTTTTAGCAAGGTCATGTGCACGTGGCCTTTCCTGTAGTAATCCTGGTAGCATGGGGCCCCGCTGTGTGAGTGGGGTTGTCATTGGGAGCGTGCCATTGACATATTTTTGAAGAAAATCATTACCACTATTTTTTTAGAAGTTCATTAAATATTAAGTCCATTTCTTGGTGTTAGGACTAGCCTAAAAATGGACACATTCGGCAGAATAATTTTAAAGCCAGTTTCTGCCCTTATTTTAAGACATCTCCTTCATAACACATAATCCCCCAGGACTTCCAAGATTTGATTCTATTCTGAATAAAAGGAAAAACCCTAAACCTTCTTAGCCGTAAGCCCTCAAATCTCGAGTTCTTATTTAGATTCATTTCTCTACTCATGTATATTTTTAAGCAATTTTATAAAATCAAGTATATGGGTTGAATATTTCTAAAACCTTAAAAATCTTAAAAATATACATTTTTACATTCCATGTACCTGAAACATAATTTGATTGAAATTAGCATTCTTAAATCACAACCTTTGTATCTGTATAGAATATAACATCATTGTAGTCTAACAAAGGATTGCTGAGGAATTAAGACTAGTCTGCTTTTTTTCCTTGATGTCAACCCATTCTTGTATGCTTGTTTGTTTTGTTTAACATCCTGGATAATTTCACTGTTTTTGTATAGTTAAAAGGTGTTTCCATGTATGTGTTGTTTCTTTTCATTTATTCTTCCTTTACTAGACTAAGCTTACTGTCTACTTGAAACTTTTTTCTCAACTAAGGAAGGTTTTCTTTTATAATATCATTCATTGTTATTTTATCACAATTTTTATATTTTCTTTCTTAGAACAAACATTTGCATGTAGCCTACACATTTATATTCTATCCTATCATTTCTTTCATTTTCTATCTCAACATTTTCATCTCTTTATTCATTTTTTTTTCAATCTGGTTCCATTAATCTCATTATCTGTAGAAATTTTGATATTTCTGCCTATGCCTTTTTTATTATGCCAGTTTTCAGTTGTATGTTAACTTTTCCTCTTTTTCTATATCTTCATTGATAGTTATATGGTATGTTGGAAGATACGTCAGAGTTTCTTGTCAAGATGTTATTTGAAACCACTGAGTCCAATTTATTTTTATGCGTGAGTGGACTAAATTCCTTTATGGAGGAGTAGTGTGATCTCATCAAAACTTAGGCAACAGTGACTTGATGGTCATAAAGGAATTGGATACTTATAATGGGTAAACACAGTGCTAGACCCTATGACCTGGATGATATGGGTTCCGATCCTAAAAGGGTTATCGATGTAATCAAAATTCAGGGAAACAACTTAAATTGTATGTATCACGCCCTAAAACAGATTGCTTCCTCTTGCAATTTTGTATGCAGTATGTGTTAAGCATTTCCTACTTTAATGATCTGGTTAAAATAATGTCTGTAGACAAATTTTTCAAATTGAGAGGCTCTACAAAATTTGTGTCAATTCATAAATTGGTATTTTTATATTTTCTGAGAGAGCAGTTTGCTGACACGTTTGCTTTTCTCCTATTTGAGTTTTTTAATTACTATCTAAAAAAATAATAAATTTTACTTTAAATAAACCTTTGAGTGATAAATCACATATTATTGTGGCAATCTCAAGTATCATTGAGACATTACTGACTTCAAAGTTCTAATCTGTGTTTTAAAGTAGAGACCACTATTCCTGTTTTTACCTCTGTGAATTTTAAAGATTTATCCTGCTTGGTATTCAGTCCAAAGACTTCTGGAGTCTTTGTCAACTACAAGCTGGACTTTCTCACTCCATGTTCCGTGCTTCTTAATCTCTTTTCTCTTGTTTTCTATGTCTTTAATTCCCTGTTTCCTTCCTGGTATTTCTTCTACTTCATTTTTTAAATTTTTAATTCATATATTTAATTCACTGACTATTGAAATTTCTTCAGATTTTATTGCAGTGAATATGAATTATGGAATTTATATTTGATTTTTAAAACAACCTGCTTGCTGTTTCATAATATCTTTTTCTTATCTTATGGTTTCTCTTCCTATCTTTATGGAGTAATACTTTTAAATACACTCAAGTTTCTTTCACAATCATCTGCTATCTTTAGATCCTGCCTTTCCTTGGGAATTCCTCACACCCTGGGATACGAGAGCATCCCTGCAGTGTGCTCCCAAGCTTGTTTTCAACAGGCCTCAGGTTCTGGGCTAACTTTTATCAGCCTCCAGGCTTCTTCGCCAGGCTACTGCTCACCACTCTAGATTTGAGTTTCCTCTTCATTTCTGGGAGCTTGGTATCTTCCTTTCTTACTTTTGAGAATGGCCATATATTTGATGGAGGGGGCTTGTTTTGTTTTGGTCATATGGACCAGAGGTCTTTGCATTAATTATGTAGGATTGTTTTCTCAATTGGCTTAATATTTTGGCTTAGATGCAGAGAAAACAACCATCTTGAGGCATCTTTTTTCCTAGTGTTAGGCCAGTTCCAACACTTTCCCATGTAAAAATGTTGATGAAATAAATATACTTTATATCTCTTGTAGAAGACCTTTTCAAATGTAATCAGCTGATGTGTATTGCCCATACATTAAATCTCTTTTGAAGATAGTAAAATTTAAGTTGGAAAAATCACAAGGAAAAGACCTAAAGATTGTATCCCAACTCTCAACTCTCAGTTTTATGTGTACGTGACGTGTTTGTGCATTTACGTCTGTGTGCATATGTGTGCAGAGATCTTGTTTCTGTTTCAATACCAGAGTTAAGATCGCAATTTTCATCCTGTAAAGTTTAACCAGCAAATGAAGGTGGGACGGGTGACTCTGAGATCTTTATCTTCTCATTATTCATAAGTAGTAATAGTGAAACTCTTCAGAAGCATTAATCCTTTGATTGAAAAGCATCTTTTAAATGCTTTCCATTTTCGGTTAAGCTGTGTAACATTTTACTAAACGTTGAGTACTTTTTTTCAAACAAGTATAGAATTGGAGAGAATTTCATTCTTTTAAAATGATCCGTCATAGAAAGATTCATCTAGTTTTATTATTAATTTCCACTTTTAAAAAATCACTTGTGTAATGAAGAAGTATTTGTGTGTGCACAAAAGGGATTATTCATTCACTTGAATTTTTCTTCTTTTTTTTAAATGTGTTTTTCAAATGCATTCTGAGAAGTGCTAGTATTTTAGACTGGTAATATTAAAACCACAAGTCAAAAAAATACAAAAGCTAAGATTTTTATAATTCTATTTGGGACTCTCTAGCTTTTTCTGCATGTGCGGGTTATATTTTAACAGAGCATTATTGTAACTTATTACATTTAATAAACTAACAATTGGGACTAGCTTCAAATCTCAAGCATCAATTTAGCAGATGGTTCATTTCATGAAGAAGAAATGTGGATGTGATTGCTACAACTGTGCTGCCGGGGAAATGGAAGGACGTGAAAGTAAAAAGTATTGGTTAGTTGTAATGTTGCCACTAATATTTTGTCTAGTCAGTAGCATTAGAATGTAAATCAGTTTGCAGAAATGATGAGCTCTCTAACCAAAAGGATGTATCCTCTTTAGAATATAGTAGTCTTGTAGAAAACCATCTTGATAGGAAAATTTGAATATTACTAATGTAAAACATCACTGCTTGGCTTCTTAAACGGTCACCTTGGTTTTTGTGTCATTTGCCGCCTTGTACTTTACACCTGAGAAGTCTCTGTGCGTGTGCATTACTAAACATGTATGTTACATCTCTGCTCACACTGGCCTCCCGCTGCCTTCACCCTGCTCATCCTCTCAGCCTCCTGCTTGGTCACTGCTCATGTGTGTAGACTCAGCTCAGCACTTAGAGTCCTGGGAAAGTCTTTCCTAATCTTCCCAGACTGAACTAAATGTCCCTCTCTGGAAACCCAGCACACCCAGTACTGGTCTCATGCTGAGTAGGGTAAGAATCTGCTTTCTTGTCTCCTTTACAGTGGTGGACTCTGGAAGGACTTCAGCAGGGTGTTACTTAGCATTGACCTACTATGGCCCCTAATACAACATGAAAAACCATTTTAAGGCTGATATATGAAATAATTCACTAAACTATGATATTTTTATACATTGCATGTGTTTTTATTTAACACAATAGCAATTTGAATTTTTGTCTACTGAGGAACCAAGAACAAGTGTGGTTATCTGTGACTTTTTAATTGTATTTATTAGCCTCTTAGATCTCTTGATAGCTGTGTGGGTCTGCGTATTCTCATGTTTGCTTACAGAATATAGTTTGTTGTCCTTTCGGAACTTTGTACTGTAAGCTCACTAGATATTGCGTATTGCTGATGAATAGAATTCATTTATTTCAGCTCTAGAGGTCTGATCACATTTAAATTATTTCTTATCTCTGTGTCATTTTAACCATGTGCTGTCCAGTTGATGCTCACATAACTTAGTAGGGAACATCCATTTGTTCAGTAGACATTCCCTGCGTGCCCTCTGGTTGCTGGCCTCTACTTTGGACACACAGCAGTGAGTAAAGCAAGTGAATTCTCTATCCTCATGGAGTTTCCATTATAGTAGAAAAAAACTGAGCAATCAAAAAAGTAAATATAAAGACTGTTAAATGATAATAGAATGAAGAAAAATAAAGCTGCATGAAAGAAATAATCATGAGAGGACAGAGTACGGTTTTATGGGGTAGTTGGAAGAAACTCCTTTAACAAAGTTATTAAAGTGTGGACCATTTGGAAATATGGTCTAAATTATTTTTTTAAAATAAGAGTCCTAATTCAATACTTTCCCCCCTTTTTAAATGTAATAATATCAAGAAGAAGAAGGTGTTAAAGAGAAAATACTAATGCAATGAAAATACCAAGGAGTTGTGTGCTTTCAGAACCTATTAGTTACTGAAAATTGGTGGAAGAGTTATAGCCCAACACTAATGAATTAACAAATTATATTTTAATTAAATTCTTATTCCACTGAAACACTAATTAAGGGATCATGAATGACTGTGTTTTGTACATTTCAACATAAATATTTTATAAGCAGTATGCAAATATACTGCCTATATTTCCTTTGTGAAAAGTACTTTTCAAATTTTAAATGTCAGGAGTTCTAAATAACCAAGCAAATCCATTTTTTATGTCTCCTTTCTGTTTTTTTTTGAAAATAAAATCGTTACAAGTGAGCAGATTTAGATAAACAAACAAGAACTGATGAGACACACGTGAGCAGATACATCTGGATACAGAAATGTGATCTCCAGATTGTCTTCAGGGAGGTCACACAAAAACAAGCTTCCAATTCAGGCAAAGGCTGACCTACAGGGAGGGGTTTTTTAATATCCATTTGGAGACACAGCATAATGTACTTTTGGGGGTCACAAACATATAAAAGTATCTATAATATGACACACCTGAGAAATTAGTGGAATTAAAAGAAAGGAGATGAAACTGAGTATTAAAAAAATGCACCGTTCATCTGTTTGTTCTGACTATTCTTTTATCCATCACCATTTTGGACGATCGTTACAACTGATGAGGTGCAGCAAAAGTCATTGGGGATAAAGGCCGTTGTGCTGTGTGTACAGTTTGTCATAAGTACAGTTGTGTGGTGATAGTGACATTTCAGTCAAGAATTCCTATCACCTAGTTGTGTCCCAGCCATTGTAAAGTCATAAGGCAACACATCATCTTTCATATGCTTAGATATAGCTAGATACACAAATATTTGCCATTGTGTGACAATTGTCCACAATATTCAGTACCGTAGCATGCTGGACAGGTTTGTGGCCCAGGACCTGCAGGCCAGACCCAGCAGCCTAGGGGCGTGGGAGGCTGTCCCCTCTGGGCTTGGGCACCTGCAATCTGTGATGGTCTCAGAATGACGAAATCGCCTAACGATGCATCTCTCAGAGCATATCCCTTTCGTTAGCTGATGCCCGACTATAGAGTGAAATAAAAAGTAACCAATAATAGTCTTAAATTACTTATATTTTGGAAACCACAAATCTAAATACCTGCCTTACTATCAGCTATCAAATTAGGAGGGAAAAAATGTGCTTGGGAAGTCAGTTGAACACCAAAATCATTGTCTGAGAAACCCAAACTTTGTGCAAATCATACACATTTTTGGTAATTGATTTTTGCTTTACAAAATTATTTTAATAGGCACACACTCATCTGTTTCTTAAAGTACATATGATGAGAGTTTTATAGGAGATGAAGTGTAAACATATTAAATTTTAATGGAAAAAGTAATGTAAATACAGAACTTTAGCAGATTTTTAAAAAAGAAGATATAACCAAGTCCAGACTCCAACTAATAGAAAACCACCATTGTCAGTGTAGGAAGAAAGAAATATTTTTCATCCTAAGTTGGTAGCTAAAGCCCCTATAACAAAAGACCAATTAGTAAGAGAAAAACATACATATTTATTTATTGTAACTTTCATGTGACATCAGCGACTCCGTGAAGAATTGCAGACCTGAAGAAACGGTTAATTCTGAGTGTTCTGTGTATTAGATTTGATGAAGAACAGAGAAATACGATAGGTCAAGGCACGTATGATCTGATGGCAGTAAACTAGGGAAGCTCAGCAAGGCCTTTCTGTACCCAAAAGAATCTTCCTCTTCTCTGAGTACAGTGAGGGTGCCTCTCACGGGTCTAACGACCTGCATCAGGGGAATGGCAGACCAGCCTTCTAGGTCCCATGGCCTGCTTCAGGAAGGAAAGGGGGGAGGAGGTCGAAGGTCAGAGGGCCCTTCCTGCTCCTGCTGCTTGGTGACACCCTACTTTGGAATCTCATCATCGCTGAAGCCCTATTTTAGACCTCAGATTCTCTTTCACTCCTTTTTCATTATAATTTATTCAAAATCAGTAGAGTATAGAAAATTAACAACCTCATCAGAAGGCCAGTGTCTTGTGGCGGCTGAGAGTAGAAGAGGAACAAGGCCCCCTCTCTGAGTGCTATCATGGCACAGAGCCAACTAATAGAATAATGTCTGGGGACTTTTTACCTCTGCTCCCACCTCCTTGCCCCCATTCCTCACTGTACGGCGACACCGATGCATTTACTGGCTTGATTAGACTACTTTTGATGAACTTAAGCTAAAAGCAAAAACAGAGGAGACCTTGATTTTCCAGAAAACAAGAAGCCAGTCTACACCCTGGGCCTTCACCAGGAATGCTTTCCTCTCTTTTGGTGGAGTCCCTGCCTTTAGGGCTGTCCTTGGCCATCCTCTGTAAAATGACACCCATTCTCTTTGGTCCTCCACTCTCCAGGGACAGAATGGTGTTTTTCCAGAGCTCATCCCAGGCAAAAGAGAAGAATCAGAAAGGCATTTTGTCTGTGGTTCTCTATTCCATCCAGCAGCAGCTCCAAATTTTTCTTAGGAAGGATTAAAGAAAGGACAGTAGGGCAGCACCTGTGGCTCAAAGGAGTAAGGCGCCGGCCCCATATGCCGGAGGTGGTGGGTTCAAACCCAGCCACAGCCAAAAAAAAAAAGAAAGGATGGTAATCTAACTGAAAGGTGCTGACAGGTGCAAGGTGGAGGTCTCCCATTAAAGCAGTTTTTATTTATCAAGCTCGCAGTCACTTGGGTACTTCCGGTGGAGGGCTCGCTGCAGGTGTAGAAGATGGGGAAGAGGGATTGGGGCGCCATTGCTTCTAGCTGACCGGCTACCTTGTCACTTTTCTTACTTGCCACATGTTCATTTGCATCTCTCTTTTATTTATTCATGAATTTACTCATTTATTCGGGAAACATGCTCCGAGCCACCGTTACTGTCATTAGTGTCAGCGGTCTCTCTTCTGTCTGATTTTCAGTCTGCTTCATTTTATCTTCTTCAGCTTGCTATTAAAAGCACTGCTCCTTTCTTGAACCTCAGTGCGTGCAGCTCTAATGACAGTATTGGGGCACAGTGGCAGGAGACAGGGAGTATGCAGACTGACGACCAGAGCAAGCGGGTTTTACTGTGCCCTCAAAGCCACACCTCTACCTGTTCCTTCTAAGCTAGGACTTCGTCATTAAAAGTTAATGAAGTTCAATTCATGTTTATTGATTTTCATTGTTTCACGAAATATTTCATTCAGCAAGTACTTAGGGAGCATTTGTGCTATGCCAGGCACCGATTAGAGGCCGTGCATACAGCATCTCGGCCCTGGGCCTCATCCTGCTTGGGGTTTTAAACATGATAAAGTCATAGGAATGCCATGTAATGATATTCCTTGGCATTAGAGAAACTTTACGAATTTGTTTTTTATTTCTTTGGTTAAACTCCCTTTATTAAAAATTGGGTTTCAGGGCAGTGCCTGTGGCTCAGTGGGTAGGGTGCTGGCCCCATATATGGAGGCCCCAGCCAAACTGCGACAACAAAATAGCTAGGCGTTGTGGTGGGTGCCTATAGTCCCCAGCTACTCAGGAGGCTGAGGCAAGAGAATCGCCTAAGCCCAAGAGCTGGAGGCTGCTGTGAGCTGTGATGCCACAGCACTCTACTGAGGGCAACAAAGTGAGACTCCGTCTCTAAAAAAATTTTAAAAATTGAGTTCCAGAGGAAAGAAAGCATAGTGAAGAACGTTTTTTCTCGTCAGTCATTTTTAATAACTGCCACGGAAATGTTCCAATCTATGGAATAGGTATGGAAAGGTTTGCTTCTAAATTCCATTCTTAATAATTGAATGAAATGAAAGAAAATTCTTGCTATATTTGGGTTAAGATGGTTTTGATGATCAGCTGTTGTTAATGGCACTCCGAAATTCTCCACGTTTTTACCACATCTATTAGATTCTTCAGTTGCTGCTGGGATTTGCTGTGTAAAAGAAAGTGGGAACAGTGTAGCCCACATTATGCTGATAATTAACATCTGTGAAGGACAAGCTCCTGCATGAATCCGTCTCATAATGAAAGGAAGCCACAGAAACAGAACCACGCAACGCTTTTAATATTTAAAATGTTTTTCTCCTAGGAACTGAACTTCTAGCTTCTGCACATAAAGACAGCTGATTTTTCATTTTGAATTTGCTCCCCCAAATATAGAAGGTGTTTCCAAATAATCTATTTTATTAAACTATTTTGACCCAATACTATCCGCTTATAAAATGAAAATGTAATCAACATTTGAAAGAAGCAATAATGCCATCTTGTAATTCTAGTAGCTTTTTAAGCAATTTCTCTGTTTTTAAAAAATCATTCTTATATAGTTTATAAAATGAAAATTTAATCAACATTTGAAAGAAGCAATAATGCCATCTTGATCTTTGTTGAATTTTTTTGACAAGACCTTTCTCATTGTACTCAGGCAGCAATCGGTGCAGGGCTTTAAAGGTGTTAAATTCCTCAGAGTGCCCCAAAGCCTGGACTCTACAGCCTTCCTGTTACTAGTTTCAAAAAACTAATTGGAGTTCTTTTGTTACGTAACCACAGCCATGGGACCGACTCTTAGCACTCTTGAGAATGGTGCTACTTCAGCACTTGGTAACATTCCCTCCAGCTGTCAACCTGCCTTGGGTTGGGTTTGGTTGTTTTTCTTCCAGCAACTACGTGAACAATACTTATTCCCACTTTTCACATCTGGAGCACGTTTATTTTCCTCACCTTGAATAACTTGTTTGTGTAATTTTTTTCTAGAATTGGAATGTTCTTTTCCTCCTTTAAAAAAGAACATATTAATTTATTTAAAAAAATTAGGACATAGGGTTTTTTACATTGTAACAGTTTTACTGATGACAATTGTGTAAGTATTGATGAGATTTTATTTCTGTTCTTTAGAAACATCATAGTAAAATACACAATATAAAATTGACCAGTCTAAGCATTTTTAACTGTCCAGTTTAGTAGTGGTAAGTAATTTACATTGTTATGCAACCAGTCTCCGGGTCTTTCCATCTGGCAAGACTAAAACTCTATACCACCCCTCCCCCCAAAATCACCTGCCACTTACCATTCTACTTTTTGTCTCTATGAAAAGGACATAATAAATTTAATAACAGATTTGGCATATGTGGTAAGTACACATGCAGGTTATTTTGGTTTCTATATAGGTTATTGGTGATGAGGACTCTAAATGTTAAAAAATAGAATAGTTAAGTCAGTGATACTACTTGTTCTTGAAATATATAGTAGTCATTGAGATTTAAGTAAAAAAGCTGTACTTATGTTACAAAATCATACAAAGTGAATATTATTTAATTATAAATTAAAATAACAGGGCAAAAAGGTGTTTTTGAACCCTGTCTAAAATTGCATATAGTGCATTATATAGTGAATGTATATGTAAAGGTTATACAGTGTTTAAATTTAATATAAGTTGTTTTAGACGAGTTGAATTATATACATGCCATTTCCCAAGTATTCTGCTTAATGTCCTTCATACCAGTACATGTGCGTGTCTGTTTGTATTCAATTCATACTTTTACCTACAAAGACCATATTTCCCACATTCTTACTAAAACTTGGAATTCTTGATTTAATTTTTTTTTTTAATAATTGCAAAAGGTATCTAGGTGGAAGTCAAGATCTTTGATTTTTGCTGCTACCGGCCTTTGCCAAAATGCTTCCTGAAGCAACTGTACTGTATGAGAGGGTAGGTTCTACTTCCATTCAGGCTTTTTTGTAATGTCATTTGTGTGCTACTTGGTGACATATTGAGACCCAGAAGGTAAGCTTTCATATTCAGGGTATGATCAGGGTTTAATCATACCTTAATGCCAATGAATATTTGATTCTACTCTAGAATGTAGAAATGTTTACATAAAATATTAAATCCCCTTTGTTTTGGCATAGTAAGTTAAAATAAGCTGTAAGAATCACTTCATGTGTACGCTTACTTTTCCTGTACTTCCTGGCATCATTCAGCGGCCTCAGGGACGTGCTTGATGCTTATTTGGCTACCTTTCTCGTTTCCCATCCCCTTCCACTATTTGAGGCTTAGAATAAATTATACAAGCTAAACTATATTATTCTTCCATTATCCTAGTCTTTTTTCTTCTGATGATGAATATACTTTAGAAATGGCTTATTTAATAAAACATGGTTTCATCAGTCATTCCTATCTGATTTAATATGCAAAGTGTACATGAATTATTACAACCAAGAATCTTTACATTAAATTTTATTCTGCTCTCCATTTGTCATTCCTTCATAATTGTTTATAAAGCAAATCCTATTTCTAAATGGAAGACACAATATAATCTGATCTTTCGGCCTTCTCTTTTTATTGCCATTTGCAATTTAGTAATCGAGAAGAAAGTTCTGGCTTGAGTCATTAGACAGTGCCGGGAAATCTTTCGGATACACACCTTCAAGTCTAAGAAGATAAGCCGCAAAGCTCTGGAGTAGTCACCATGTTAAATTATCTATTCAAATAATCTTTTTAACCATAAGTACATTTTACAAATATTTACTTAATTACATATCTTAAAAATGGATTATTGATCATCTTGACAATGGAAAAAACAAGAGTTTATAAGAGTCTGTCTTAAGCAGGGAAAATTTCTGGGTTTTGCTGTGTGGTGTTCTACACTTGTGTGATTTTTTTTTTTTTTTTTTTAGTTTTTGGCCAGGGCTGGGTTTGAACCCACCACCTCTGGTATCTGGAACCAGTGCTCTACTCCGTTGAGCCACAGGTGCCGCCCCCACTTGTGTCAATTTTAATTCTCTGCTATCATCTATCTGAAATTGTTCAGAAAAGCAAAATTAGCATGGGTCTTGTAGTGTACTCTCCAACACATTTCAACAAAAAGCAATAATTCACTGAAAATATTCGACTGTTTTAAGGTCTTCTGTTAAAAATTCTGATGAAAAATAATTAAGCAAAATTATTCCTTCACATATGAAAACAATGATTAAAAGTAATGTAATTTTTCTTCCTTTTGTTTTGATCAATTTTACATCCTGCATCCTGTTCTGTCTTCTTTTGCTGTATTGTTATTAAATACTTTTCCCCTCTTAAATCTTGAATCCTGACATATTTTTGCAAGGTTATAAGGTTACATTTGACTTTAATATGATTTATATAGTTTTTTTTTTTTTTTGGCAATACTCTATATACATCCATTATACAGCATTTTAAATGGGAATGAGAAATGATCACCTTGTTTTTGTCCTTTTTTCCTTTGAATTTGTATTCTTTCTCTCACTTTTTAACTTATGCATTCTTTCTTTTTCTCAATTGGGTTGTTTTCACATCTTGGATCTAGGTGGATACTGGGATTGCCTGAGGGTGTGATTTTAAGTCTCAAACAGAAGGGAAGAGAAGCGCGCGCTCTCTCTCTGACTACAGCATCCGTAGAACTGGCACTATCCTAAAA
This sequence comes from Galagoides demidoff, assembly GCA_963574575.1. NCBI lineage: Eukaryota > Metazoa > Chordata > Mammalia > Primates > Galagidae > Galagoides > Galagoides demidoff. The sequence goes on along the minus strand of CAUYQV010104040.1, from coordinate 44,256 downwards.
ATATTTCTGAAAGAATGTATACATAGACAAGTTGTATGACCCACCACATATTTTTAAAACTAAAGGAGGTATCGCACAATGGCAAGAGGATGAACATTTGTCAAAGCCCTCTGACACCAGGATTCACAACTTGGAAGAAAACAAAAGAAAGTGCTAGCGTACCTTTCACCATATATGTAGCTAAATCATAGGCGAATTTAAGAATAAATACAAAGAATAGAAAAAGGATACTTTATTATTAAAATGATATATTTATTTTAGAAAAAAATCACAACCCAAACGAACCAATGTTAATATTCTGTCTTAATTTTTGCCAACCTGTTCTTTCATAGTTTAGCTGAGATATGATTTTACTTTCTTTTTTTTATATATATTATTAAATCATAGCTATGTACATTAATGCAGTCATGGGGTACAATGTGCTGGTTTTATATACAATTTGAAATACTTTCAACATCAGTATTTTTTTGAATATAGGAGTTTGTGCTGTTTGGTCAAGCCACTGAGATTTGGGGGCTAATTTTCTATACCAGTTAGCATAATCAAGATCATGTGTTGTCTGTAACAGTCCAGTGCCTCGTGGGGGAGCCTCTGCTCCAGGCTGTCACTCAGGGATCCAGGTTATTTCAGTCTCAGACCCTGAATTATTCTCCTGAATCGTCTGCTGGATCCTCTTCCTGTAGATGAAGGGAAGAGAACAAGTAGCCCCTTGTGAGGAGGGTCCACTTACGGTCCAGGCCTCCAACTGGTGTTCTTTATCTCCGTGTGTTTTTCACTAGCCAAAAATCAGCCACATGGCCATGAATAACTTCAAAGAAGAGAAATACTGTCCAGCTGCGAGCCCACAGGGGAAAGGGAAACAGTTTGAGCAACTGGACAGTTTCTCCCATACCATCTTATTAGAAGCACCTTACTCACATTGTTTTTTGAGGCTGCATAATTGTCAGGGACCCCGGTGAGTTTCGCTTTATATAAGCATTCCCTTTTGTTGGATACAGTCTTCCTATAAACTGTCACCATTAAAAACTGTAGTATTTACTATTTCTCATTGATCATAAGTCTTCATTGCCTGTTCTACATCTTAAAATGATTATTTCTTATATATTGGCCAATTTTGTTGTTAATTTTAATGTGAAGCCCAGTTCAGTACCAGTTGCTCCATCATGGTTAGAAGAATAATTCTCTTATCCTGTCAGTATTATTTCTTAGGCTATGCTTTTACCACATCCTTCTGTAAGCAGTTTCTTCTATTAATCCAATCTGAGAGTATTTGCTTATTATTACAGAGTCATAACATTTCTGTGCTCTCTGTCAAATAATCCCACTTCTTGGGCTCTAGAGGAAATGATGTGAATGAACATAAAGATGTTCATTTTTATAATGAAAATTTGAAAGCAGCCCAAATGGCCACAGTAGATAATAATTGAATTATAATAAATTGACTTGCTAGACTATTCTGTTACAATTTTGCAGACTAGCAATCTGGTAAAAGTTCTTCTGATATTATGCTAAGTTAAAAAACTAAAAACACTGTATACAAAATGGCGTATTCTGAAATTAAGGCTATGTAAAACATATTCATAGGTCAGAACAATGAGCAGAACTACTACACGATTACAAAATCCACTGTTTCAGCATAACAAAGAATATCATCTTTCCTGTGTGTATGTAGGGACAGCTTCCTTTGGGTAAAGTTCATTACTTCTATGATTAAAACTAAGTTTCACTGTGAAAATAAAGCATGTACTATTTTCAAAGATACATTTTTTGGTATTTCATGTATATGTTGGTCATTAAAACCTCCTCTGATCGTTCACTAAACTAAACTTTGACTTTTCTTCTTTTATCTCAAGAAAATATTGCTTGCTATCACCTTCAATGTTCCTAGCATCAGATCACTGCTGACTCCACACCGGGCTCTTTCTCAGCAACTTAGGACATTAGCCCACAGATCTGCTTAGCTTCATTAAAATTATTTTCTTGAATTACATGTTTACAGTTTAATAGAAAGGTGTTAATTTACCTCCAGCTGCTAAAATTAATTGCAAGTTTGCTTCTTTCAATCTTTGCATTTTCATTTCCATGTTATCACACCCTACGTAGGGTTTTGCATCCTGCTTTTTGGTAAATATCACATTATGATCATTTCCCAGCATCACTAACATCAATATTGAACATTGGTGTCATCAGGATAGCAGATACCTGCACCATTAAACACACTGGAAAGGTTTGAGGGCAAGGGTCCCTGGGGGAAGGGAGGAAGCCAGGACGAGGGTGGAAGAGCTGTCAGACCCAGAAGGGAATCTGAGCCCCAGGAAAGGAGGGAGGGAGTTGGATGGAATCACCTCAGACTGCTCTGCCTCTCTGGGTTGGGTGGTGAGGGAGCCCTTGAACCACAGTCATCTGTAAGAGTCCTGCCCCCCAGTAACAGGCCTGCTTTAGTAGCCCTGCCACACTCAGGCATTGGTGGGGAGCCCCAGGGAAGCACGGCTGGTGCAGGATGGCAGGAGAGATTTTGGGTGCAGAGCTGGGCCATGATCCATGACACTCACAGCCAGAGAAGCATATTCTCATGGCTTCCACACTCTGTGAAAAGAATGTTTAACTGCATTTAATGTTCCACCTTAAGGTAAACCATATTAAATTGAATTCTTCTGAGTAAGCCAGAAACCGATAATCTTCCTTGACAACTTTCTCTCCCTTGCCTTGATGACGAAAGCATCACAGAGCCATAATAATTTTGTTTCTTACACATCTCTGAAGTCTAACATTTTGTATTCACCTTCATAACCCTCCCAACGTCTTTTGCCTTAAATTTTGGATGACCCATGCCACTCAGTCACCCTGCACTGACTCCCATCAGAGTAATGTAGGGCCAAAGGAACCATGTTTGTCACCCCTTATGGCTCTTGCTAGCTTTTTTGGTGGTATAAAATGCCTTCACTGTTTCCCATAGCACGTGGCTATTTCCATGGTGCCCCAGCCCACACCATGCTCTCCACTGTTCTCTGTGCTTCCAACTGGCCTCCTCCCTCCCCCACACTGACCACCTTTTGGTGACACACTAGCCACACTGTCACCCTCCTTCTTCCTGGGATGGTCCTTCCTGCCCTCTCCATCATTTGCACACAGCTTTGAGGCTACAGCTCAAGTCTCACTTGTTCAGTGACCCTTAGTCCTTGACGCTCTGTTGAAGTCAAATCTCCATCACAAAGTCCATGTTCTCATCTCTCTGGCACTTACTATAACTTCCATTTGCCACTTGTTTTTTTGATCTCTGGTTTCTACACTTTATGATACTCTGCAGTCTCCCACTGTGAGAGTATGGGGCCAGTGTCTCCTGCCCTCAGCACAGTTTCCAGTAAGTATTTAGTATTGAATGAATGACTGGTCTGTGTATGAAAGTGTAAGCTATGGCGTGGACATAGGTGCAGTTGCTGCTATGTAAATGGGTGTGGTCCCCAAGGTCAAAAGGGCAGGAAAGAAAGACGTCTATGTCCTGGACTCATTCAGGGATGAGAAAGCCTGTCAGAAGGTGGCAAGGCCCCAGCACTGCGTGCATTGGAAAGAGCTCTCAGTACTTTGAGCCATGGAGGTAATTCAGGGAGGGGCTTAAGATTAGGGCAGAAGTAGAAAGGAAACTGGCCGCACAGTATTTTATGTGCAAACTGAGTACTTTGGACTTTTCACTGAAGGACGGGAGAGTCGCTGAGAGGTTCTGAGGAGGGAGGCAGCAGAGCAGATTTGCTCCCAGAAAGATCATTCTGTCGGGAATGAGGAGGAGAAGCTGGAGGGACCCAGGGGAGCCAGGAGGCCCTCTTGGTCCTCTTCAGGGATCAGGTGGGAATGAGGAGAGCCTGACAGGACATGGCAGGAACAGGGACTTTGGAAAGGGAATAGAGGGCACAACTAAAGAGTTCCTACAGAATCTGCAGCGGCCGGCGAGTGACAGCCGGAAGGAGGGAGCCACTAACACCACCGTCGGCTCAAGGAGGACGAAGCCTGGGAAGGGGCCTTGCATCTGGCAAGTGGTCAAATCCCAGCTTTCACTGGGAGAGACCAGTGAACTTCACCTTCCCCAGAATAGACTACCTGGGAAACATAGCTACTTCTTTACCTTCTCCTGGAATGTGTCCTTTAGCTTTGGGAGGGACACAGAGGCAGGGAGGGACTCTGTCTGGCCAAGAGAAGGCCACTGTGATGGGCGTGTGGCGGTGGGCCCAGGGGATAGACTCACATTCAGAACATCATCCCACATCTGCTCACCCCTTCTAGATGAATCGGTAACATTGGGCCGGGAATCTACAAAGATTTACTTATACTACGAAGTATAATAATTACATAGCCCTATAATAAGATATCAAAAAAAAGCCTAATAAAACTACTTAGGTTTTGTCTTTCCAAATTTCAGATGAAGGTAGGTAAGTTTATTCTTTCAGAAGTGTCCATAAGCTGATCTTTGTGGAGAAGAGGGGAAATTTTGAAACACTTTATTTCCTTTCCTTCCTTTCTTTGTGACTTGACTTATGAATGGTGGATGGTAGCTCTGTTGCCTAAGTGTAACTTATAGCTTATTTATTGTCAAATCAATTGGTCAAGAATCACTTACTGAATAATCTGGATATACGCTACATGCCAGGCACCACCCCAGAGGATAGAAATGCAGGCATCTCATAGGAGATGGTCTTTGCCCTCTGAAGTTTAAGTACTTAGGGAAAAGAGCCCATAAGTCAGATGATGTATATAAAACACACATTTGTAACAGAGCTATAAAAGTCCAAGTGTGATGGAGACAGAGAAAAGAGCAACGTTGGGGGAAGCCAAGGGGTTTGTAACAGAGAAGCTGGTAATTGAGTTGATGCCAGATGGGCACTAGAGGTTTGCCAAGAGAAATACAAGAGCAGGGTGTGGGGGCAGGGAAGGGAGCAGGATTCCAGGCAAAAGAAAGTGTTCACAGAGATAACAAAACACTTTTGAAAGGACATCAATGGAGAACTAGGAAGCCATTTAATGTGTTGGTACTGGAGAAGGGTGAAGGAGTGGTTAGAAAGGACCCACTGAGATGGATGGCCAAGCTTTCATACACACACACATAGGAGTGGGGTGTCATATAGACAGACACAGGTGAGACAAGGCATGGGGACTGGGGTGTCATATAGACAGACACCTGTGAGACAAGGCATGGGGACAGGGGACTGGGGTGTCATATAGACAGACACATGTGAGATAAGGCGTGGGGACAGGGGACTGGGGTGCATATAGCCAGACACATGTGAGACAAGGCATGGAGACAGGGGAGTGGGGTGTCATATAGACAGACACGCAGAAGACAAGGTATGGGGACAGGAGAGAGAAAACAGTAGGAAAGGAATCATTTCATGCTTCCTTAACCACATCAGACCCCTTAGCTCCACCTGAGTTAGGGACATCCCATTTCCACTGCCTGCTGTTAAGAAAATCACCTGGCAGTACCAGCCAGCAGATCACCTCTAGCAGGGTGCCTGGCTGCCAAATGGTGCACCCCCAGGAAACCAGGGGAAAGCCATAATTGATTGTTAGCTAATCTGGGTGGTCTGCTGAGGCTTTTGTGCCTAAGATCAGCAGCACGTGATAATAGAATGTTCCCCGTATTTGTTTATGGATTTGCAGTCTACACTCCTCAAACCAATCTGAAGGTTCACTCTGCCAACTTTCTTTCATTTTTCTGGAAAGGCCAGGCACAGTGGCTCATGCCTGTAATCCTAGCACTTGGGAGGCTGAGGTGAGTAGATTGTCTGAGGTCACAATTTCCAGACCAACCTGAGCCAGAGCAAGACCTTTTCTCTAAAAATAGTCAGCCTGCAGCAGGTGCCTGTAGTCCCAGCTACTTGGGAGGCTGAGGCAAGAGGATGGTTTGAACCCAAGAGTTTGAGGTTGCTGTGAGCTGTGACACCACAGCACTCTACTGATGGTGACAAAGTAAGACTCTGTCTTCAAATAAATAAATGAATAAAAATAAAAGTGTGGAGATTTTTGAAAACTATAATGTGGTATTTGCAATTATTAAAACATTAGCAGCATGTTAGATTATAACTGATAAATGTTAGATTTTTTAAAAAATACCTAAAAATTAATGTAGATTTAAAATATGTCAAAGGGAGAGGCATGTTTCCTGTTTACCATGTGATAATAAAAAGTAGTTAATATTATTGCCTTTTACTGTGTAGAGGATTCTAATAATTGGACTAGTTCATATGTTGTCTGTCATAACTTCATTACTAAGAGACTTGAAGGGGGTAGTATTTTTTATGTTTTTATTTTGAATTTTTATAGTTATAGAATAGTTGTCCATAGGGTCCATGTGATGTTTTGATACAGGCACACAATGTGGATTAATCAAATCACATTGATTGGGGCATCCGTCCCTTAGACATTTAATATTTCTTTGAGTTAGGAACATTCCACTTCCTCTCTTTTAGTTATTTTAGGGTATTCCCTAACTTACTGTCAATTATAGCCACTTCATTGTGGTACCAACTATTGCTCATTCAATCTGAGGGTAGCATATTTCTATCGCAATTCTCCTCAAAACATTTTTCCTACAGTTATATACAGTTCTGTAAATCATAATGTTATATGTGGTCTTAGAATCGCAAAGCAGCAGTGTGGGGACTGATATTGGGGGGAAATGTTTGTGGATTCCAACTTTCAATTACTTTTGTTTGGATAGTATAGATAATATACCTTCAGTATCTTTACTCAAGTTTACCATCTAGGAGGGCCAATCTTGTGTGTAGAAGTAAAAATCACTATTGATCAGATGAGTATGAAACAACTTTGCATTAATAAAATGTGTGGCTTTACGGTGAGTCTTGTTGACTTTACTTTCCAATGCAATAGTCCAGGCATGCATAGAACTGGACCTACTTCGTCTTATCCCCACTTGACCATTTGTCCTCTTGGTGACCTAATGTCCAGCTGCTGCTGCTGCAGCAATACGGGCTCCCAGGGAGGCCACTTAGTAAAGCCCAGCCTCCCCACACCAATCCCCCTGGTCCCAGTTCCTGCAGCTCAGCTCCTGCCCCTTCTTATCTCCTGCTCTGTTCCCTTCATTCCCATACTGTTTCCCCCTCCCTTGAGGAGTAGCCCTCAAAATCATTTATTCACCTTTATCCTAAAAGAATTCTGGAAAATGGCATGTCATCTAAAAATTCTGCCATGAATTTAGCATAGTTGCATGATAAAATTTCTAGTAAAATATAAATATTAACTTTTTAAAATAAAACTTTTTTCATTTTTGTATCTGTTTTGCTCTAAATACCATATAAATCTGATTCTCACCATTTTAAAAGTATATATTAATTTTCTTTAATTACTAGAAATTTTATGTTATGCTCTTTCCCCCTGGAAACCTGTGTGGTCATGTCACTCTGTCCTCAGGATGTTTTCTCACTATACTTTTTTATGCTGCAAATTTCTTATTAGTTACTGTGTTATATGTGAATCAATTTAAATAATTATTTTTTTCTGTGACCATAAGGTTCCAAGAATCTAGATACACGTATATGTGGTTATCTGTATATAAATATAAGTGTGGATTGGTGTAAAGGAGCAGATTTGAATGGAAGGAATTTTAACCATTTGATTCAGTTCTTTGAACTTACCCCAAGAGTCATATGCCAACAATCACATAGCAATGTATTAACCAAAAACGATTTTTTGTGATCTCATAACTGATATATCCTAAGGGCTGCCTTTAATTTTTTTGAAAGCCAAAGACTAGAAACTGCCTGACTTACAAGAGGATTTGCTACCCAGCCTCAGAGCCATTTGCTCTCTCAACATCATCACCAACACGTGGTTCATTTTATACTGGCCTGGTGCCTTGGGGACTTGCATCCAGAAACAGTGCACTGTCATGTTTGAGATGGGTGAGAGATTTCCTTTACTTTATAAATTGACAAAAGGACTATTGTGAAAGGAGAGTTGGGTAAAGAGAACAACAGGAGCTTTCCTGAGCACATCAATTTCAGGAAAGAGTACCCTGGACGTTTAAAATCTAGCAATAGTAGCCTTGAAAATCATCTACCTCTGAGTGTTCCTTGGGAAGCCTTTGCATGCTGAAGGTTTGTGTACCATGTAAATGTCTGTGCTCTGGAGTGCCTTGATCTCCTTGGAGAGCAGGCAGGAAATTCTATGTCTTTTGTTTTTCTTTGCAACACTTGGTTTGAACCACTGACTTGCCGTACACTTTAGCATCTTGATATCTTACCACTGTGGTTAACTACTAGCCTTCAATCCTCCTTTTTCCTTCTTTTCACAGAACTGTGCTATTCTTACACCTACCCTCCTTGTGTTTATAACCATCTTAGTGATGTTAAAAGAAAAATGTTAGACCAGTTAAATTTAACAGAGTTTAATTGAGCAAAGAACAGCTTGCAAATCCTGCAGCCCCCAGTACCAGCATAGGTCTGGGGCGACTCCAGGATGGCCACATGCTTGGACAGTACTCATGAGCAGTGCACGGAAGGTGGTGGGCACAGAACGCAACGAGGTCCGGAAGCAGCTGGTTAGTTACAGCTCTGTGTTTACCTTATTTAAATATGGTTTGAACTATTGATCTGAATAGTTGGCCATCTGTGACTGGCCGAAACTCTATTTATGGTATAAGATCAGGTTAGAGTTCACTAAGTATAGAGAAACTTTAGGGAGAAGTTATCATGTGTAAGAAGACAGAATTAGGCTAAACTTAATTTAATAGTAGTAGAAATAAATGCACTCGTAAAGCTATACTATCAGGTATGAAACCTTACACAAGTTATCTAACCTCTTTCAAAGCCTCGGTTTCCTCATTTGTAGCTATATGTCTACCTAATAGGGTTGTCACTTACAAAGATTAAATAAGATTCAATGTAGAACTGTGTTTGGTCTATGCCAAGTAAAAATATTAATATTACCTATGTTCATTGCACGTTTTAATTTATTAACCTATAACAATAATATAAATTCACTGACCTCTAATTAAGTAATTAATGATTATTAATAATAAATTATTAATTAATAATATAAATTCATTAACCTATAATAATAACATAAATTCACTAACCTCTCATAATAGGAAATAATATATTTCCTTCAACCATTGGACATTGAGTTATAATAATTCTATTATTTATAGTATTCTGTTATAATTTGAATAATTCTATGGTCAACAGTTGAAAAATATAATGTTAATATATGTCTACAAATTTTGCCTCCTATGTATTTTGACTTAAACTATAGTTATTTATTTTGTATTTGCACTATATATTTGGTTCTCACTAATTTGTGGATTTCTGGAGGTAGGGAACCATTTCCTTTCTGGCTTAAAAAAAAATTGAATGATTTTGTCAACTTTGTTCACTTGCTTGGCTTTACATAGTATCCTGCACATGATAAGCATTCAAAATCGAATTAAATTATGGAAAAGTTCAGCTTTTCCTATCTGAGAAAGTCTGTGAGTGGCTAATAATCTGTTAAGATGGGAACGAGAACATCTAGCTGCACGGCTCCACGAAAGGGCGCCTCTGCGGTGTCTGTTTAACCAGGAGAACTGGAAGATGTTTAGACTTGCTCCAGGAGTGAGGGGTGGTGTGTGACCTCCAGAGAAATGCTGTCTGACACATCATGAGGCATCACAGAGAAGGAATCAAAAAGCAAGCACAGCAGATCCTACACTAATCGTTCTTTCTTCTTTTGGTTTGAGTCTGGATTTATTTCTAAGACTCAAACTCAAAGTTTCCTAACTTGCATTTGTTTGGATAGATAAGGACACTGACATTAATTTCTATGTACACATTAGAGTACGACTAGAAAGGCCATTGTACAGGGAATTGTTATTTAAAAACCTTTCAGCTTTGCTGAGGCTGTACCAGGTATGTCTAGTATGAACTGCACTGGTTTCTGACGTCGTCTAACTGAAGCTTTTGGAAGGCCCCTCCGTCTCTGGTTGAACGCACTGTCCCCTCAGTCTGCTGTGACTTGCCCTCGAGCTCTCCATGGGTCATCTCTTTGGAAGTCATGTGTTGTCTGGAAAGCGTTCTCCTGCCCATTCTCCTTATCACAATCTCCCTTCGCTCTTCCTGAAGAGGCAGGTCGGCCAGGGCAGTGTCTTCACCTCCTTGCCTGTGTCCAGGGTACTGGACACAAGTGGAAGTGAGGCTGGTGTGGTTGGTTCTGGACTGGCAGAATTTCAAAAGCAACCGACCTCTCCCTCCGTCTTATGTTAGCCATGATTCATTCATTCATTGCCAACCTTGTCATCAGTTAGCTCTGTGCTCCTGGGCAAGTTATTGAAGCTTTCACAGAGTCAGCTTACTCCATCATAAAGTGAGAATAACACGGCCACAACACCCACCCTTGGTAGGGCTGTTGTTCCAATTAGGTGAAACGGTACACGTAAAACACTTAGTGGCCCACTGGTACACAGTAAGAACATGCAAAGTGATGGTCATGTTATAATTGTTGGTCACTTACGACACTGATGAGGTTATTAGGCATAGGGGCTGGTGTCAGCCCTTCAGTTTAGGCTCATTCCTAATGTCACAGACAGTCTTCTTCAAAGAGATGCAAGTAGGGCCAATTTGTTTTAAATCACATATTATTATCTGAGTGAGTAATTATGACAGCCATCTGTCTTAAACTGCTATTATGCTAAGAAAAATTGAAAAAGAAGAAATACAGGATGAGAATCTTGACTTGCCAAATATTAAAATGGCTTTAAAACAAAATAACCCCAAATCGTGGTGTAAGAAGATAAAGAGATCAGAGAAACAAAAGATGATATTGAGATAAATGTAACTCATGACAAAGGAGTGGGAAGAGATACCAACAACGGCTCTGGCCCATGCACAAGTGAACCCAGCAGCCCAGCCCCAGCCCCATGGCTGCCTTCTGATAGTGAACCCAGAGCCCAGCCCCCTGGCTGCCTCTGACAGTGAATTTAATGACATTTTCTTCACCAGAGATCCCTCCAGAGGGCCTAGCACAGCCTCTTGTGCACAATGGACATTTGGTAGGAGATAGGTGATTTAACTGATTGTCTCTGGGCACCATTGACAGATATTGATAATCAGTTATGGCTCTTTTTCTCATGGAGTTCAGATTCTGCCGGTGGTCTCTTTCATACTGTGCTCTGGGCCCTCTCCCGATGGGAGACTTCACCCCATACTTGCTGAGAGGGCTGCTTAGCCTTGTTCGGTTCTTAAACAGATTTCTTGACAGCAGGTGAAGTGCAGAGTTGTACTGCAATCTAGCACTTTAATAGTTATACAGGCACCTGGCTGTGTGGCCCGAAGAAAGTCATTTCAACATGATGATGAAGGGTCTAAACCAGAGGTTCTCAACCTGTGGGTCCTGACCCACAGGAACTGTATTAAAGGGCCGCGGCATTAGGAAGGTTGAGAACCACTGGTCTAAACCCAAGAGGTGATTAGAGAGTTATCAAGAGTCGCCTACAGCTGTCGAGTATCTTAAGGTAGCGAATAATATAAACAGGCTTTTATCAGGTGTGTGCTATGGCTCAGGAAAAAATCTCTATATAGGAACAGTGAAGGCTTTGAAGTGACAGCTTTTATGTTTGCAGCACCACACTTTTAATGAATTATGTCATTAGTTTAAATGATTAGTTGACTTAGCTTCGTAAGTCAAATGATTATTCTTTTTAAGTAATTTGAATTGTGTTTTCAATCTCGGTTTTAGAGCACATAGCTTTTTAAGTAATTCTTCGTATCTAATATTTAGCCGAAGTTTTACTGCAAGGATTGAGGTTTTTCTTGAGTTTTCTATTAGAGATACAGCACTACTCTTATTTTCCCCTGGATTTTGTTTTCCTCCTTTTTGGCTGAGACTGCATTTGGAGCAATTCCAGCCTGCTTCCCCGGGTCTTTCCTGAAGGGGTTAGGGGATTAAACAGCAAAGGAAGGAAAAGTGGAGTTGCCAGTAGGGGGCTCACTAGGAATGTGCTGGGGACCGGATTAGAAATGTCACCCTCCTCCACAGAGCCTTTGTTTTCAATCCCTGCTGCTTTCAGCCTTTTCTATAATGTCTGAGTCATTTGCAGGGGGGTGGGTAAAGTGGGGGGAGAAATCAAGAAAGGCGCAGCCTTTGAGCTGCAGAATAGCAAAGGCCCCTCTCCTCTGAGAGTTCACAGAGCAGAGCCTAGTCCGAGTTTTCTTTTCCACACACAATTGCTTGTTCTTTTGTTCCTTGTGTCCTTGGCAGAGACTGAAAGAACTAAGCCTGTAATACTTGGGCCCTCCTGTGTCACTTAAGAAATAATAAGCCATTGTCTTCATTAAGCCACCCTTGTTTTAGCAAATAGAATCCAGATCCTGGAGAGGGAACGTTTTGAAGGGGGGCAGAATTAGAGTAGAGATGCTTTACAAAATTCCCTAGAGAAACCACTCTGCTTCTCCTATTTTGTTGCTCCTTACCGAGAGGATTCATATTCAAATGGGTTGAAGCTGTGAATAGTTGCTTGCACATTCTCATGCACCCAGGAAGACTATGATTATGGCTAATTACAATGAAGAATGAAGCCCTAACAAGAGTGCTCAATCAGGTTGTTCATGCATGAAGTGACTCGGGCTGGCCAATGGAGGTGTGATTTTGGTAATTACAAACAATGTGGCTATTTGAAAAATGCTTAGTAAATCTGTTCAAGACAAAATAAGGTCTAATTAATCACTTTAGGCTCTGAATTCTCCAGATGATCCTTTGCTCTGTTTTTTTTTTTTTATTATTTAAATCTATAAGGCCTTTTTAAAAAAACTATATCTAAGATATAAAGAATGTTCTGGTTGCCCACACTTTCATTTGCTGGAGGAGGAGGAATGCAACTGTGTCACCTGTTCCGGAGGCTTCTTTTTCTGCCAATCATTTTTGTAACCCACTAATGCAACTTGACAGAAGGGTTTTAAAAATAAATGCGTACATATTCTTGTTGTTATCTGACAGGAAAATGGTTTAGGAAAAGTTACCGTAAAACATTATTAATGTAGTAACCATATTGAAACCGTCCCTGCGCTGACATGTGTTAACTCTTGTGTATCTGTGAGTGTTGTTTGGCCCTTGAGTAACGTCAGTCATAGCGGAGAAGACACAGCCCCTCTATTACAAAAGACAGGTTAACAAGAGAAAAACGGAACCAATGTATTTAACGTAAATTTTATGGGACATGGGAGCCTTCAGAAACGAAGACCCAAAGAAATGGGGCATCTGCGTATCATTGGGGGACAGTCAGGCAGAAGTATGATTGGAAAACAAAAAGAACCAAATTCTGTGGTTTTCTTAATTTCCTTCAGCTTAAAATACTCAGTGCCAAGATGTCATATTTTGGAGGGTGACATTCTGAGCCCTGACAATATTTTATTTTAAATAATCAGAGGCTTCAGTGAAGGCAAAATTATGCTTCAGGAACTTAAGGCTCAATATCACTTTTTTTTCCCCAAAAAATGCTTGAACTGACAATGTCCTGAGCTTGCCTCTTTTTCTGTTTGCCATTTTGTACTTTTGTTCCCTTACCTAAAAGTAGATTTTAAAAATGGCCAGAGTCACTGCAAGAAATGTACGGTGATAAAAAAAAAAAATCTAATTGAAGGTTTTAAATGCATCAATCTTCAATTTCTTTTCCATGTCTATTAGAATGAACTGTTTGAGGAGTTTCATTATTTTTTTGCCTTATATGGTTTCTATATATGAGTCAACTAAAAACAGTAGCTCCTTGGGATTAAATGGCTGCACACATTTGAGCTAAGGAAGGTTAGGGATCAGAACACACTACCCACAGTATGGCACCTTGGAGGTCACTCTCTGACCTTCCCATTCCCTCTTTTCTTTCACCTTCCTTTCTTCCCCAAGGTGGGTGGTAGAAGAGTTCTGCTCCCAAAGCATTCTCTTCTCCAAAGCAAGCCATAAAACCTAGAAACCATTTCCTGACCTCCTCCCTGCTCCGCTGAAGAACAGGTGTCTTGCCCTAGACATAGAGGCCTAGGAGAGTCTGAAGGGGCAGGCCCTGCTGAGTCCCTCCAGGGTGTTACCATCAGGTCATACCCCCTCTTTGTACAATTGGGTTTCTCTAGGACTAGATCAGTTTCTTCACTGACCTCAGTGTAAGAATATCGTTGTTCCTGGGCCTTTGGATCTTCAGTTCTGAAGGCAATTTCTTGTGTCTTGTAAAACTTTGGTTAAATAATTTGGTATGCTTCATCTTGTCAGTCTGTCTTTGGTTATAGAGGTCTCAGCCATGAGCCTTGTTGTGGAGGAGGAAGAGATATTCTTGTTTTCTCCTCTACAGGAGCAATGGATTACAGGAGCAATGGATTTTTTCAAGCTTGACTGCTATTCTTTCTAGAAGATGTGTTCTGCAGGAAGGCAGGGAGGAAGGAAGAAAGACCAAAATTAAATAAATAAATAACAGTAAGGGTATTTCATTGTAATTAATTTATGGAATACATCCTAAAGGGAAGCTAATTCTAAAGTTATTGGTTTCCTCTGAAGGAAAACTGAAGAAAATATTTTTGTAGCAGAGGAAGAAATAATTCTACATTTACATATCTATAATCTCCCTATATTTCATTTCTCTAAAATCTATTAACTTATATTTAAACGGTTTCTTCTACCTTTCACCACATGTGTTTTATATATAATGAAGACAGACAAAATAATAAATGGTACAGGAAAAAATGAGTTTTAGAGTCTTGTCTTAATCTTTAAAAAATGTACTCTACAGTACAACTTGTAACTTGATTGCCTAATAGCAACACAAAGTTGGGTCCCATTTTCCATATTAAATTACCATTCCTTTCATTTAGCAAATGATTTGGAGGGTTTTATCTATCATGTATATAGTTAAAAATCAGTGTGACTGTTCTTATAGCTACCAAAGCTGTATAGATTTTCTTGGATTTGATAATATCAAGTATTTGCTTTAGAAAGTTGAGATTTAATGATTTATTTCAAATTTTTGATTGACCTGTCAATATAATGTTGCCAATTTTTAAATTTTAATCAAGAAATATAAAGTGCTTTGATACATATATGTCAGAAAAGAAAGCCTTGATTACATTCTCTACACAAGTTACAGAGCATCTGAGTGGGTGGTCATTCTGTCCTGGTACTGGTGGGGCCTTTGAAGAATTTAAATTTTGTGTATAAGAGAAGATGGTTTAAAAATACGATGAATTCAAGTAGTTGTTTGGGAGATGAGTGAGTGAGGTCCATTCTCTCCCTGATTAAAATAGAACCTGTCACTTCCTTCTCTGCTCACCACACACATCAACACAGATACAGACAAGGTGTGGACACTGCTTGGAAATTAGCCCTCAGTGCCTCTCAGGGAGGAAAACAAAGGCCAGGAAGGCAAATTCCTTCTCCTAAAGGCTGCACATTTCTCCTGTTTGCAAAAATAATACTTACGGGCTTCACAGCTGGCAGGAAAGAACATTGAGAAATGCAACCTCGTATGCATCGAAGCATTTTGTAATTAAATCAATTCAAAATGTAGAACCTGAGAGATTTAATAGAATTCCTTGGTAACTGTTTTAAAAAGTTAATGTGTTGTTGATCTGATGTCTCATTCAATTTCCTGATGTATATTCCCAGTTTTCACTCATAGGTTAGCCTTAGAAAAAGTTAATGAAGATGGTTTGAAGATTGTCAATTTGCTAAGAATGTAAATATAATAAAATGTAAACGATCGAAATACTATTGAATCTTAGATTTAGGATCTATTAGGACATGCAATATGTGCCTATTTATAGTACCATGTATATTCCCCCAAATGTTTATTAGTTTCTTTAATCTCCATAATTAAAAAGGAACTGTAAGAAAAGCAAAGCAGGTGCTCTCAGCCATCTATTGGAGAGAGAGAACAGGCAAGGCTTTGAGTGAAGAGCACCAAGAAGTGAGAGGGCTTTACCCAAACCCACATCCTTCTCCCTCACCACACTGTATTCAGTCTTTTTAAAGCATGCTAATCACAACTGTTGGTGAAGTCAGATTTCTGTTGTAAAACCAGATAACTTTCCACTTACATCCATTCTTACAAACTGCAGTAGTCATCAAGGGAGTGATGTTTCTGCATCAGGAAGGATCTTTTGTCTCAGGCAACAACCCCAACTCTGCCTGCCTTGAGTACACATTGGTTCTACAGAGGCTGGGGCACCCAGGGACTGAGGAAGCAGGTGCAAGCATTGGAAGGTGTTTCAAGGTTTGGAAGGCAGCTCAGGCAGCCCCAGAGGGTCTTGTGAATGAACTCCACGTTTCCCCCTTGTTCAGAGTTATAGGCGAGAAGGAGAGAGAAGGGCATGAGTTTATCTGTGGAGGGGAGAGGACAGTGCTGGCTAAAGGAGGCTTTCTGGGGCCCCTTTGTCCTGTGTGGGGGGGGCGGGCAGAAGAATGAAAGGAAGCTCCTCGTGTTCTCTCTCAGTGCCTCACACAATAGGGGAAGGGAGATTCCAGAAAGTTAATGGGAATTCTTTTAGGAAGGGGCAGCTGATGCTAGGCACACAGGAAATGCTGCAAGTCCCCTACAGAATCTACTTTGCAACTGAAGTTGAATTTCTGTTTAAGGTTCCATGTGACAATGGCTAAGGGACCATCTATATAAACTAGGACGAGTTACATATTACAGACTCAAAGAGCAAGGATCCAGGACTAGTACAAAGAGCTACTCCATGTAACTGGGAGGCTTTGGCGAACTGCTTCAAAGCAGCTTTCTCAACCCTCAGCCATAAAACCTGGGGTGAGACAGAGACAAGCACACGTGAGGTTGGAAAGCCACTTCTGGCTGGTGCCATCTGGTCCCCCTACACCTGGAGCAGCCCCATCCACCCTTCCCCGCTGGGCCTGCAGGAGCACTGGGGCCAGTTTCATCTTGAAGTCTCACTCCACTGAGGCCTCTAGCCCTTTTGCCCGACTTCAGCTTTGGTTGAAAATTAATTTGGAGCCATTTACTCTCACTATCTCAGAAGGTCAGTGATTAACAAGAAATTCAGGGCCTGACTTGTCCTATTTGCCCTGAGTCCATGTCAAAAGTAAAAATAGGCTTAAACACATTAGGAAAACACTCAGCATAGTGGGAAGAGCCTGGGCTGGGAATTCGACCCCAGGATTTCCACACCAGCTATATCACCCCAGATAAAGCACAACGCCCATGAGGCCTTGAATGCAGGCCCAGGATTCAGCCATCTGTGCGCGCCGTGGACTAGTGTCAGGCCCGCCCTGTGGGACATGCTCAACTAATGTTTGTGGAGTGAATAGCCAAACTACGGCATGAATAATCTTTCCTTATGTGGGCCTCAGTTTCCCCCATTTATAAAAACAGGGAGTTGGGCTAGATAACTTTTGAGTCCCTCTAGCGTGGGATCTATTTATAACATTCTCAGTGGTACTGAACTTAGAAGGGAATACAAGCCTCCGGTTGGCACTGATGTATTTTAAAACACCTCACTACCCTTTGTAAAGACGTTTGAGAATATGTGGACAAATGTGTGTACTTTTCTCATCTAAAATGTAAAGTACACGTGCCCTTTTTTACAACCAAACAACAACAAAGAAAAAGCCAAAGAAACAAAAAAAACCCAAACCCCCACAAAACACAGAAGAGATTGAGCTCCAGGCTGGGTGCTTGTTGAGAAGTGAGTTAATCACGTTTAAACTCGAAACTGCATTTGTGCCATAAGCAAAAACTCAACATTTATGGAACCTCTATGCTGTGGCGGGCTATTTCAATGTGTTATTATATAAAATCCTTCAAAATGCACTCTGTTACATGCTATTACTTAATAAATAAGGAAACATAGGCTCAGAGAGATTCCTTAATTTGTGTAAGGTCACATAGATTGTAATTGGATAAAACCAAGATGTGAATTAGGCCTGAGTCGTCTGTGCTTTTGTACCTACCTACGTAGTAGGATTGTTTCATTTCAAAGACTTCTCCCTTCTTGCTTTTGTTTTCGTTGACATGGTTTTGCTCTGTAGAACCCTCATTTGGAGGCCTTCTATTACATTTTTCCCTCTTCCTGATTAAGCTGTTCATCCTTTCTAATTTGTCCTTTGAGACATCTGTTGTCCCCGGGGCGCCAAGGTGTTTTCCCTCCTCCCCATTTCTCAGGAGGATAGAGAAGTCCTCTGCTTATTGAGACCTAAGGTCAAGCTCTTCCCTTCTAAATCTCGCCTTCAAATAATTATCTCTTTTAGCTTTGTCTTTCTCTCCCTCTAAGTTTTAGTGTGTCCCCTGTTCACATTCTGTTAACTCATGTACACATGCTACTTGCATAAAATTATAGTTAAAAATTTCTGACTGCCAGTTATCATATTTTGCTGCTCGATTTCCATTGTGCAATCAGGGTTTTACAGGAAAGATAAATTTCTTTTTCTTTCTAAAAAGACATCATTCTGTTGGGCGGTGCCTGTGGCTCAGAGGCATAGGGCTCCAGTCCCACATACTGGAGGTGGCAGTTTCAAACCCGGCCCCGGCCAAAAACTGCAAAAGAAGAAAGAAATAATTCTATTATAGCAATAGAGTAGGATAAAAGAATACCTATTGATCCATGCCATACCTGTTTGTTGATACCTACTGTATATCAGGCCGGCACTCTGTTGATCCTAGGAGTTTAAGGATAGACAGATGTCAAATGAGACAGAAAGAGACATTCTTTCTACCTCTCTGCCTTTTTCTCTATCTATGTTCATGAGAAAAAGGACTCAAGAAAAAAAATCTCAAAATACTTTTCTTTTTGTTCTAGTCTTTGCTTTAAATCAACTTTCAGTGCTCCATATATTATAGACAGTTTTACTTTTACCAAGATAAACTTTAAGTCCCAACGATTGTTGACTTGCAGCTCCAAGAACACTTTATTTGATGAGAAAGTCATTTCTGGCAAAGACTTTATTACACAAAGAAGGAGACTCCCGTGCTCGGGTTGCTTCTCCTGCGTTTTTATCGAGTGCTCACTATGTATACTAGATGTTTGTTGCAGGTAAATTTCCTGTGTTATTATATTCCTGCAACTCATCCATTAAGGGCGTACTCTTATTTCTTATTTCATTTCATGTCCTAAGAATAATTTTTCTTTTTAGGATAGAGTTCCACTCTGTTACCTCAGGCTAGAGTGCCATGGTGTCAACACAGCTCACAGAAACCTCCAACTCCCAAGTTCAAGTGATCTTCCTGCCTCAGCCTCCTGAGTATCTGGGACTACAGGCACTCCCCATAATGCCTGGCTATTATTATTATTATTATTATTATTATTATTATTATTATTTGGGATTCATTGAAGGTACAAGGAATTAGGCTACACTGATTGCATTTTGTTAGGTAAATTCCCTCTTATAATTGTGTCCCACCCCCAAGAGGTGTGCCATACACCGTGACCTCCCTACACCCTCACACCCTCCCTCCTCCCCATCCCTGCTCCCTCATTCCCCTACCCCCTACCATGTTTTAGGTCAACTACTGCCTTCATACTAGAATTGAGTACATTGGATTCTTGCTTCTTCATTTTTAACCAAAAAATTCAGTAGCGATGCCTTTAGACTTGCATAGTAATTGTTAAGAGAATGATCTATGGCTGTTCTGAGTTCGCAGACCCCCAAGTGAATCTTTTACCAATTACGAGATGTTAACTGAACATTTGTGAACATGTGCAGTATACTCCCCCTAGGACAGTATAAAACCCCACGAAACCTAGGAAAATGGCCAAATTCCTGCTCTGGACTGTGGCTCTCAACGATCATTGACATACACTGGTTATCTAAGACCTCGCAGCTGCTCTTCTCTGAGTCTATTTGAGATTATAAAATTGTGGAGTATGTATATGCAATCTGCCCTGGCTCCCACAAAATTAAAAAGCTTTGTCCCAAACAAAATGAGTAAATTGAGAAAATGATATCTTTCTGTTGAATACGCTAGTTTTGTTCTGTTACTGTTTTACTGTAAAGTTATAGGGATATAGTATCTTAATATAATTAAAACTTCTCATAAAATAATCTGGGTGTTTCACACTGAAATAGGACTCTTTTTACAATGTATATATCAAGTTTCAACTATATTGATCCATTTTAAACTTTCTAAAGAAGATTTCAAAAAGCTTAGATGATAGCTGTCCAGATTCATAATTCCACTAACCCCTGTTACATGATTCTGAAAAGGTTTAAGTATCGTATACACAAGATTTAAATTATCTAAAAGTTTATTTTCTATGTCTTGACTCAGAATTCCTTAAATTTATTTCACAAAAGGCTTATCTTCTCC
Organism: Galagoides demidoff; assembly: GCA_963574575.1. Classification (NCBI taxonomy): domain Eukaryota; kingdom Metazoa; phylum Chordata; class Mammalia; order Primates; family Galagidae; genus Galagoides; species Galagoides demidoff. Next base: position 23,981 of record CAUYQV010104040.1, on the reverse strand, counting down.
AGAATAAATGTGATTTTCCCCATGCAATTAGTATTCAGAAAGGCTCAAATTAGCTGGAACACAGCTAGATAGAACCTTTAATTAACTAGAGATTTTTTTTTCTCTTTTTGCTCTACTTTTAGAACTTGAAATCACTAGAAAATAAACAAGACAGCAAAGATTTATTTTAAAAATCAGGCTTCAGGTTTTTTTTCTGGAGATCAGTGAATAGCTAGACAGCTTTTCATATTACAAACCCATAAAGTTATGATTCATTTAAAATAATGAACCAGAGATACCACCATTTTCTGACACATGAAAGAAATATTAAATATTTTATTTGCTAAGGTGAAAAAGTGATCTAATAGATGTTGAGAATATTTTCAGTAATGCAAGATTGAAGCAGAATTGGTTTCTGAGTTATCATTCTGAAAACCAAATTAAATTAACCGAAACTCATTTTTACCAGAGCATTCTAATTAATCATTTGGATTAACAAATGGACAGGGTGAGAGATGGAAAATACTTATGGGAGAAAAAATACAGGTAATGTGTTTGGTGAGGAAAATTGAAAAACTCTTCACTTAAAATAATTGCAGTGAAAGCTGCACATTTACTGAACGTGGCGAATGGGGAGTCCTGTCCTTCAGTCTTTGCCGTCTCGTCTCCCCCAAGCCCTGTGTTGCCCACCCTTTCCCAGAAATCTTCTAAAAATAGCCGTTGCCTTGAGAGCTTTCTAACCAACTTCACTCTGCTTCAAGTATTCTCTATTATAACATGTCTGAGTAAATAACTACACAAAGTCGGACAACATTTCCATGAAAGGGCCTCTCCTGAGTTCCACAGAAAGCCTGCCAGCACACAGACCTCGCATTTCTGTTGTAACTTATAATTCCTGCCCTTCAGATTCGGCCCCTCCAGATATTTCAGTATTCCCTCTTTTGAAGAGGGTCTTACTAAACACATAGAAGAGAAAATCTCTAACTTAGAATCTTGATTTCTCAGTCAGCTATCTCATTTACTTACTTTCCTACTTCAAAAAATAATTCGAAGGCACGAAAAAGACAGGTGAGAAGATGGCACTAGAAAAATGAGGCTAAGAAAGGCAATGTGCAAAAACCCCAGAGCCACCGGAGACGTTCAGGACAGGACAGGGACAGGAAACTGGGCAAGTCCCATCGTTCACAGTTGAGTAAAGGAAGCAAGTCCGTGTACCAGGACGGTCGGCGCTTTCTCTCCACTGAGCTGCGAGAGGCGTTTCCTCTGTGGCCTCCATCTCAGGGCTTGTCCTCCCGAAAGCTCTGGAAAATAGATGTCAGGTGACAAATAGCAAATATGAAATGCTGCTTAGCTGGTACCCGCATCAGACTGGACGATCATTCCAACACCTGGTCCTCTCCGCACTGGGAAGGGCCTAGGTGGGCAGATCAGTCCCATACACCCAGGGGCACCTGAGAAGTGTCACCTGAATGTTCCCAAGTCCTCCAGCCCACACCCCATGACACCCAATTAAATTGAGCCTTCATCTAGTCTCAAATGCTTTCAAAAGCCTCAGGACCCTGCCCTGTGTCTTTTTGTTTTTTTTTAAATTCTATTTCTGTTCTGATTCCAAACCCCTGTTGTGCCATCTTCCTTGGTTCCTTGGTCATTACCCATCTCCACTCCCATTTCTCCCTCTCTGTCTCTAGTCACAGAAATCAAAGGTCGCTGACTTTTCTTTTTTTTTTTTTTTTTTTTTTTATGAAAGTCTTGCGAGGAGTGGTCGGGTGATCCTGGCTACCATGAGCTCTCAGACGTCACTATGGTGGAGGTGGCGGTCCTGGAGGCCGTCTTCCTGCCAGGCTTCTGGGTCCCTGGGTGGAGACCCCTCAGACTCATCTTTGTGGTGTTGAGCAGCTGGACTCCTGTTCTCTTCTCCCACCCAGACGGCCCCCAGGCCTATGTGCATACTCAAAATGCACACCAAGAGATTCTCCAGTCAAAAGGAGGAACTATCCCTAAGAGAAATGTATTTCTCCTTGAGTAAGTGGCCAAAATTGAAACCACATTTCAAAATAATCAATGTTTTCTCCCTGTGCCACACAGCACCTTGATAAATGGAATCCTGGAGTGTCTACAAGCACAGCACATCCTGCTTCCTCCCGCAGGAGAAGAGGAGCCTCCCCCAGAAGACAGCACCCTGGGGGGAGAGCACCTTGCTTCAGCGAGGCCACCCCTGGTTTCACTTATTTCTCTCTAACTCTCTACTTAGCTCTTTGCTCTTGGACAATTTTCAGGACTTTTCACAGCCTCTTTTCTCATGGAGGAAATGGAGAGAAGAAATCTTAACCTTATGTCGTGTGTGCCGTGTGCCCTTTAAGGCGGCTTCTCTTTTCTCTAGGCTGTCTGCATTTCAAACTTTACCTCTAATTACATAAGGAAAGGATTTCTTTCAAAGGCATTTCAAGCATCTTTAAACAGGTAGCAAAGACACCTTTGCACCCGGCCTTTTTGAATCTGGAATGATACCAGGGCTTTCCCCCAGCTGGCCTGGGACTGAGTCTGTGTCATTTTGCAGGCTGAGAGGCAGGATGCCCCCCTGAGAGGCATGTGTGTTTCCAGGTTGGAGCCGGGTTTTAAGTTCTGGCTTTTCCATGTATTATAAAAGGGATCATAGGTCTCTTTAGACCTAAGATTTATTTCTTTGAAATGGAAGAAATAATGCTATACCCTAGGGCTGTTATCCGGGCTCTCACTCCAAGCAGTGGTGAGAATGGTCACATCTCCCCACCGAGCACAGCCTTCCTGCCTGGCTCGGCTCCTTCCTCCCTGCTTGAGGTATATGGAGCCCGCTCACCATCCACATGCACGCATGGTCTGCGGGGGCGGGGGGAGGACTATTTTCCTAAAGATAAGGAATTGTTTGGGATGCTTACACCATCACAGACTGATACTCTGAATCCCACTGAAGGACACAGGCTCCCCAACTTTGCACTAGAACCTGAAACCAAATTCCTGTCAGACTTCCTATACGGAGACTAAATTAACCTTGATAGCTCCTGTGTAATCACGGATACACATAAATCAGACTGGTTGGCACCTTAGTCTTCTCTCCAGCTCACGTACACAGGCGCCATGAAATGAGACCTCCTCTCTGCCCAGCACTGTGCACTGCTGCCCAAGTGATGCCTTCGTGCATCTTCACAGAATGTAGAGAAAGAGGATAGCAAAGGGCTGTTGGGGTTTGCCATTGAACAGCAGCAAGGGCAGATCCCAAAATAACTCAGGATGCATTTCATTATCAGTATAAAGGGGGAGTTGGGCCAGGTTGGCTTCAAGATCCCTCTGGCTCAGAACATTCCTTGATACTGTGATTCAATCAATCTAACATATCCTTAAAGTCTTAGCACACAGTTTCTGAGATTATCCCAGTAGAATACCTTGTCTGCAAAAGGCAGAAATTTATTATTTAGAAATAATAAATCAGAGCAAAAAAGATGTAGAGTCCATGGTATATTATTAGTTTTGAGTGTACTAATCCTTATTTTATGAAATTTGATTTTCATGATATTTACTTTCCTATTCAGTCTATTGTCGGAAAAAAAAGCGTGATTTCCGTGTTCAGTGAAGAGATAGGCAGGGGGCTAATGAGTGTGTGCTTTGCTAAGATAAATGCAATAGTTACAAGAAGTCGTGGTTGGTTATGGGGGCCCTTGTGTTTACCATGATAAAATTAATACCTTACAAGTTTCCTAAGGAGTTTATAAGATGTTACAGATTTATTTTTAATATAATTTCAGAGTTGGAAAGCTAGAAAGTAGGAAGTAGTGGTTGGAAAGTCTGAATCTTGATAAATTCATTATTAATAATGCCATATGCAGAATAAAATTACATTTTCAGCAAAGAATATTCTTCCATAGCATTTTATTATTACTCAGAAACTAATTAAACATTGTAATTTGCAAGTAATTAAATATTTACCTGAAAATATGAGTCCTCTTGAGAGTATATAAAACATCTTGCATGATTATTTCATCTCCCTATTTTTTCTTGATTGCTATCTTAGGAAAGTGCAGTTGGTGTGGTTTTATAAAAATAGGGCAAATCATAGGGTAATTGGGCTGGCAGATACTTTAAGAGACCATCTGCCTCTAGGAAAAGTGACGTCTTCTCTGTGCAGGCCTCTGGACATGGAATGCAGAGATTTCTAGGTTTGTCAACGTGGACATGCAGGTGACTGTCACTCGATACGCTATTAAGTATCCCTGCATTACTTATGTACATTTTCACTTATTCATTTTTTACATACAGGAAGTGCATACAAAGTAATTAGTACACTGCCTAATAATTAAGTGTCCAGTAAAAAGGAACTAGTATTGTCCTACTATGATTATTCTTTGTACGTGGCTTAATACAATACACTATGCTAATTTTTTAACTTTTCATTTAAAGAATTATCTCAGTAGCTTTTATTATAGCTCCCTGTTTATTCCATACATACATTTTTTCTTTTCTGAGTCTGTCTTGGTTTCTCCATATATTTTTGGAAATAAATGTAATGCAGTGGACACCCTACTTTATGAGTGGTTCTTATAGGATAGAAATTTCTGGATGTAATAAAGGCCAAAGTTATGACACATTTACCACCTTCACTTGAGCCAGATAGCGGGTTTCATAGCTTTCTCCTGATCTCTGTCCCTTCGTTCTTTTCTTTTATGCACTGAAACCTGACTGGGTCTTTATGTGCCGGGTACTGTTTCTGATGCTGGGATCCAACCATGAACAAAAGTTCAACTTGTGCTATCGTGGAATGTTAAGTCTGGGGAATAGGAGATGACAGTTACTTAAGAAAAGCATTATTTCCAAAAGTCTGAATTGGTATGAGTAAAGCAAGGTTATGTGAGAGTAGTGAGTTTCTTTAGATCAATTGGTCAGAAAAGTCTTTGGAAACATCGTGTAGCATATACCCTGCAATCCTTTGGGGAATTCCTTAATATGTAGAATTTAAAGTACATAATTATATTTTTATGTTTTATTTTTACTCAATAAGTTCCATAAATATGTTTATATCATCCACACATGTTTTATTTTATTTTGAATGTGTTTACCATTTCAAGGTGCAAAGATATGTTACTTTTGGTCAAAGGTATTTCTCAAGGTTTACAGAAATGTAGAAGGGCTGATGCTGTTCTGAGCACATATAAAACTTTTAAATTGTAGAATATTATGGGCACTAAATAGATGATAGCAATAATGGAAGATGTGGCATGATGGCCTCCTTCCATGCCTCAGAGGACTTGGCAATCATTGGTAATCTGTTCTAATGGGAAATTGCTTTGACAATGAGTTACACATTTTGATATATATGTTTTCAAATACCAGCAATCATCTCAGTAAGAATAAAACAAGCACTTCAAATTATCTTAAAAACTACTTCTCAATCAAATATTCAAAAAATATTTTTGAGATTAACTATTATGGATAGATTTCTTTCTTAGCTGAATTAATTTTGATTCTAATAATAACTATACAAAATGTGACATTATATATTCCATCTTATAGCTAAGGAAGCTCAAGATTATAGAAGTTCAGAACTTGGCAAACCCCATTTCTGGTAGGTCTTAAGGGCGCAAGTTCATAGCCAGAACCCCTCACTCCAGGTGCCCCAGGTTCTCTGATAGCTCAGGGATGCTAAAAAGCAGTGAGAGGCTGTGATATTGTTAGGGGAGGAAATATTGGCCACTTGATAAGGGTATTATTAAAATGTCTTTATTCTATAAATACAATTTTTAATTCCAAGTAAATATTATCTCCAATAATTGAATCCTATAATGTTATAACTATTATAAACCAGCAAAAATTAATCATGTTGAATTGAGAATAAAGAAGGAAGAAGATAGAATAGAACCTCTGTGAGGTGACCACTCAGGGGTCTCTAACTAACTGGTCAGCATAAGAGGTGGTCAGCTTAGGGAACGTCCATTGAAGATATGTGGTGCGATGTCCAGTCTATGAAAATTAGGTCAACGTAAGGAGGAGGTGGTCAGTGTGGAGAGGTGGTCAGCGTTGGAGGTTTTTCTGTATTAAATCTATCTTTTCCCTACCTACTTTTGTTTACAAGGAAATTGCCTGTTTTCAGATCTTTCTTTTCTTTTCAACTATTCTTTGTGTTTTTTTTTTTAAACTACATAACTAATTAGGAAAAATTGTAATGAAAGTTGTGTAGATATAGAAAAACTTTATAGGAAGAAAGAGGAAGAAGGGAAGTGGATTATATTGGTAAAAGTTTATCCAAAAGCATCGCAGGTGCAGACCTCCCAGTGCCCTGGCAGCTGCAGTTCCCCTCACCTTCCCCTCCACTAGTTACATCCCTGTCTTTATGCCGCACTAAGTGATTTCCATATATAGTTTTCATGAAGAGAAGTTTCGAGTTTATGGAGTTTAAACTTCTATAGAAATTTATAGAGTTTGAATGTCCAAATGTAGTATAGTACCTTCTAATTTCATATTATTTTCCTGATTTTGGCCTCAAGACCTGAATGTCACGATGTCAGAAGCTCAATTTTATTACTATATTCAAAGAAAATTACTCAATTAACAAGCAAAAGCTACAAAACTACTTTAATGTTTAACATAACTATTTACAGTGTAAATTCACATGTGATTCAGTTCCAGAAATTAATGCTAAGCTTGGGCTTCCTACCTAATGTCTTTTCCTCCATGTAAATGTATATACACACACTCACACGTTTGTGTACATATATGAGATATAGTTATCAACAAATAAATAAGAATACTAATTCCAAAAATAGTGGGTTTTTTTTCAAGTAACTGATGGATTAGAGTTGTTCAGTGCACAATTAATTAATTACACGGATTATGTTCTCTAGATCCCAATTCAATTCTAAAAGTAATTGGATACACTAAAGCATAAATACATTAAATTTTAGCCTAACCATCCTGGAAAGAGTTAACACTACTTGTAAATGTGATAAATATTATTCTAGAATCTAGCTAGCTTAGAAACCAGTTTGGCACCCAAACCTTCAGTGACTCACATCTTAATCGCCAGGCTGCCTTAAACATTTCACATGCTACCCCAACACCGGTAAGTCGAACCAGAGTAGTGATACCTACCACTCAGCTCTACCAGGAGGAGCCAGAGAACAGCACACTCCCTCTTAGGGTCCTCGTAACTCAAGTCACCCTCTTCTCAATACACCAAACCAAGCTACAAACACATTTCATTGCTTACAAGTGCATGGTGTGTCTGATTGTGCATTTCCGTGTTAGACCTCGTATTAGCAGTATTGATTATCTCAGGAATTTGCATAAATTCAATATTGGAAAGAACTGTTACAGTTGTTTTATATTCTAAATCAAATCAGGCAAAAACGGAAACAGGAAGGAGGAAGAAATATATACTCAGATGAAGGATACGTTGTCAAATAGTTTAATTTTTTTTATTCCCCTTAAATGTTCAGATAGTTTAAAAAATACGAAACTGTTTAAATCTTCCCCCTTCAAACTTTATCTGCCAATTTGCCTCCCATTCCATGACTGCTGGAATATAATTTCTTTGTATCGTTTAGGGATTTGGGTGCCTGGATGTATCCTTCCCATCTCACCCTTCTTTTTTCTTTGAGTTGTCAGGCAAAGGGTCTGTGCGAAAAACTCCAGCTCATTATTGAGATGGAAATTCCTGGCAAACTTCAAATTCAGGTCTCTTGTGAAAATCCATGTGAAGCATGTGGCCCCAGGCAAGAGGCCACTTCCTTCTTTCCCGTGAATCTCTGCGTAATGAACCCCCCAAATGTGGTGATTAGTTTTTTCACATCAGTGTGGGGAAAGGTCAGTCTGAAGCATCCACCAGCACCTGGCAACAGAGAGAGAAAAGGGGGTGCAGCATCTGTGTAGGCAGACACACACTCTCTCTCTCACACACACACACACGCACACACGCTCACTCTCCCCCTCACACACACATTCCCCCCCACCCACATACACACATACAATGACCCCTCCAACTAGGTCTCCTGGGTACTATGGTATTTGTACATCCCCTATCTTTTTTTCCTGAAATGTTTAAAACCCTTAGCCAAAACTGGCAGGAAGAATGATCTTTATTGTTCTGTAGTATTTTGGCCTCATATAGATGCTATATCAGCCCTCTGTCCTTTTTCAAGTGATGTAGGGTATATATCCAAAGCTGGTTCCCCCCCACCCCCAGAAAACGTTTACTATGATAATCATGTCCTTGATGAGGGGTACTTAATATTAAAGGGATTATCATCTTGGGAATCTGGTAAAAGTCCAAGAAGTTTTATTTTTATTTTTCTGTACCTTATTTGATTTCTGAGATAGGGTTTCACTTTGTTGCCTGGGCTGGAATGTAGTACCATCATCACAGCTCACTGCAACCTTGAACTCCTTTTTTTTTTTTTAACCTTGAACTCTTGAGCTCAAGCAGTTCTCCAACCTCAGCCTTCTGAGTAGATGGAACAACAGGCATGCGTCACCACACCCAGCTAGTTTACTTTTATTTTCCACAGAGACAGGGTCTCACTATGTTACTCAGGCTGGTCTCTAACTCCTGCCCTCCAGTGACCCTCCCTTCAACCTCCCAAAATGCTAGGCTCATAGGTGTGAGCCGCCGCGCCTGACCCAAGTTTTATTTTTTATTTTTCAACAGTCTTCAACAGTTGCATTTCCTGGGAGGTTTTCTTCCTTCCGTATCTGCTATTACTTACTGAACATTCAGTCTTAGAAATGATTTTTTTTTTCCCTCTCCCTGGAGCTTGAACTCCTGGCCTATGTCTAATTGTTCTCCATCTTGTTTGTCTGAATTGAATTGCAGTGATGAGAAGGAAAATTTTTATTTGTGGCTTCTGGCTCAAGCTCAGAAACGGTCTCCCAGAAATTTGTCCCTTTGCCGCCACCCCCCCCCCCTTCACATTAAAGCCATGCAGGCCAGGATGCTTCCCAGGTGTGGGTATCCCCAGGAGGGTACGGCCACCTGGAGGTCATCATCATAGGGGCTGATCTCAAAGAACCTCATCATATATAGACTTAAAGGAGATTTTTCAACTACACTGATATTTTCTATAGACAAGAAGGAAGTGAAAGGTGGGAAGGGGCCAGAGAGTGCACAGGAAACTATCACCGCCTCTTCTTCTTGTCTCTGATGTGAAGAGGAGGACATGGGAACAGCCCCTGCCCACAGGGACAGGCAAATCCAGAGCCAACAGAGGAGTCGGGACTTTGTAACCTTTTCTCTCTTTATTATGTACGTCGAATCACTTTAATATTCCAAAGTCCTCAATCAGATGTGGATTGATTGGGACCAGATATACAGGAAATATTTTATAGCTTATAAAAATGTTTTAGAGAAAACATTTCCTCCGTGCAGAAACGGAGTTCCCTCTTCTTGTGCAGCACAGAAGAATCAATATGCCTGTAAAACATCAGGGCTTTGCTTTTTGTTAAAAAGGTAAAAACCGTGTTTTTTTCCATTTGTGGAATTAGTTAGCATGAACAATTTCCTATCCCTAAACTATTAGATAGCAATGGTCACCATGGCAACTAAATTGAGTGCCATAAATTATTTCTTATAACATTATATTTGGAACTTTATCTAAGATGCGAAATATTTCATTTAACTATGTGAATACTAAATTTAGAACATACTTCTGAATAATAAAGAGGATAAGCAAACTCCATAGTATTAGGGGATTACAATTCCAAGATTTTTTTATAATAGGGAAATTATAATCATAACTCTGAATGTTTGTGCCTATTACTATGAGTAAGATGCAATGTCACGATTCACAGATTTTTATTCTCATCTGTACATACCTATCTGTTTGTCTATCTGTCATCTACGTAATTGGGTAGCTACTTGGATTCAGGGAGTGGCGTCAGCTAGATGGCCAACTAGAGTTACCCAGTACTCAGTCCCTGACTGGGACCAAACAACAGATAGGTATTTAAAGTATACATTAAGATTTTTAAAAATTCTATCAGGAAATTTGTAATTTTTCTGGCCTTTGAATTTGGAGATAGAGGTAACATAGATAGGACACAGTGAAAACGCACCCTCTGACTTCACAGCACGCATTGACTTTAGCCTGTAGTTTACCGTCATTCACAGTATTTTAAGATTAATGTACATGCATAAGCCCCACACTGTCCTAAATCTGAGTGGAATGAATGACTATGGTGACAAGTACAAGTACAACTAACTCTGTCTTGCTTTTCTTAGTTTATGTTCCAGAAATATTATCACTATGATAGAGCAGCTATTTAATATTAAGATTTTAGTACTACTTACATTTTTATTCACTGAGTATTACTTTTCCTGTAATATGTAATTGCATAGGAAAGAATCCTACCGTCTTCCAACATAGTCTAAATGCATTCTTTACCTTTTAAAAAACTCTCAGTTTACGTGGTGGTCCTTGAAAATAAGTTCTCTACCAATTCACAGAGAAGATAAACTTTCATGTAAAATATATATCATAAAACCAATACTTTATTGCTATTTGTGCCTGGGGAGACAGGGCCTATTTCTAACCTTCATTAAGAGTCTTAAGTTCTCGGTTCTGTCGGAGTATCTTTTACTGAAGGGAGAAGATGGCACAAAAGATGACACAGTTAAACTGCAGATGTAATTCCCCTTCATGTTTAAAAAGTTTAAATAGTTTCATATTCAACTGTCAGACAAAAAAAGTAACAACATCACCATGTGATTTTGGACCCAGTTGGCCAGGTATCTGTGTCTCTGTCTACACAGGCATCCTCTGTGTTCAGGGGTCACTAACGACAGGGCGTAGCTGGTGTGAAAACTGATCCATCCATCTGCACCCACATGATCCATGTCACACACAGATACTTCATGGATTCAATACAGGACATAGTAAATCTAGTGAAGGTTTTCATCACAAGTTAGGGTAAATAGGAGACTTCATTCATTCAACAATTTTTTTTAGCACCCACTGTGTGCCAGGCCCTGAGACGTTGATGCAGATGGGGCAGTGAGCAAGTCCGAGGTGACTGGTAGTTTTCACTTCCAGGAGATGAGGTGGACAGGAAGTGGTTGGGCAGCCTTCCAGGGGGCTCTCGCCAGAGTGGAGACCAGGAACATTGAATGGCTGCTCTGAGTCTCAGTTTCCTGACATGCCTATAAAATACCTCTTTCATAGAGTATGAAGGAAGCCACTTAGCAGAGCACCAGCGTGTGGTACGTGCGGGCTGCACGGTAGCCGCCTTTCTTGTCTGTGGCAACATCATGCCACACCCCAGAACCACTGTTCTCCACAATGTGCTGCTGTTTCATTCTGGTAAGTGGAGAGCAGCCAGAGAGAGGCTGAGCACAGGCAAGAAAACAGAGACGCGCAATGGAGTCCTGGGAGCTGTGGTCGCCTCCACCACCCCCGTCTGTGGCGATGACTCTGCAGCGGACAGGCACACAGTGTTCCACCGACAGCGAAGGCTGATCTTCTGCCCTCCACTTGCAGCTGGCTTTGCTGTCCCTGCATAAAATGTAGCAACCCTAGGACCTGCTGGATTTTAATACAATTCGGGAAACACTTATTTAACATCTGTCACCTAAAAGGCTGTTGCTTACTTGCAAATTGGTCACTGAGATGGCCAGGTCCCTCACTGGAGTCGACAGGAGAGAATTATCCCTTCTGTGACATTGGCTTTAGATAGATTCACTTAGGACCTTTGTTAGATATATGGCAATACCGGCGTGTATTTCTGTTTATTATAGAGAAAGTAAAGGGAGGAAAAAAAGAACAAGGTCTGTCATATAATATACTGCAGAAGAATGAGGTCCTTGTAGTGTTTTGAACGTCTGAGATAGACGGTGGCGTGCGGCCAAAGTTCTGCGTGGTTGTGAACAAAAATAGCCAAATGTGATGCTTTGTATCTTCCAGACAACACTACATTATACAGAGTAAGGTCAGCCGTGCTTATGAAACAAGAATGCTTTAAAAAAGATAAAATGAAAATTTATATTCCTTTTGGAATAAAACTTATTTTAAATTTCTATAAACTGTTGGGCCTCATACACATTACAAAAATAAGTAGTAAAAAACCAATTGCACCTGTCTGAAATCCGCTTTCAAGTTACCCTAGAACTACAAATCACTTTCATCTTACTGTGGCCGTGTGTAAGCAAGGCTACATTTTTTTTAACAGCAGCCAAACCCGAGTCGTGTGGGAAAGTGGGTGTCGGGTGCACTGGTGGGCCGGCCAGTGGCCCTGTGCTGGAGCTGGTGGGGGTGCACGTAAAGCCCCCCAGTTCTGGATGTTTATATCTAGAGAAAGACACAACTGGTCTGCAGATTCTGTAGATGTCTTTACCTTTGTTCTGGTCTTGGTAGCTGCTAATGGTAATGCCGCCAAGGGTGTCCAGGAATAAAGCCAGAAAGGCCGGCGTGTGGCCCGCAGCCTCGGCCAGCCTCCCAGCGTTCTTCTGTGGGTTGTGCCTATTGGCAGGGGGTTAAAACCTTCAGGCCTGGTGTTCTGGCTTAGAGGCCTTCTGCAGGGGTCACCTCATGGGTGTCTTCAGAGCGCAAACGCACCCAGATCGCTGCTCTTTGAAGAGCCTGTTTTCCCGGGGCAGGGGTTGGGGGGTGGGGTAAACGAGGTCTGGACGGCAGGTCACAGTCCTGCGCATGGGTACATGGAGGGCTAGTGTTTATGAAAAAAAATAGTACCAGTGGTTCCAATCCTGTGGGAAATTTGAATTAAGAAGGCAGGGAGATGAGTGTCAATGCCTGAGAATAGGTATTAATAAGAGTGCCTTCCAATAATTATGCTAAGTAGACTTGCGGGGGTGTGCACCCGTGGACTGTCCCGTGGGCTGTCCTGTGGGCTGGGGAAACCCGGGAATGCGCAGGGGAGACTCGGAATTCATGGAGTCAGAGCAAGTCCGGATGGGTTCTGGGGTGCCGGGGAGAGTCCGGGGTAGGGTCTGGGGCACGCAGGAGAATCTGGGGTGGGTCCTGGGACCTGCGGGGAGTCCAGGGTGGGTTCTGGGGCCCGCAGGAGAGTCCAGGGTGGGTTCTGGGACCCGCGAGAGAGCCCGGGGTGGGTCCTGGGACGCATGGGAATCTGCAGTGAGGTCTGAGATGTGCTGGAATTATAACCTGTGCCAGACATGTAGGAAATTGTAGGAGGGCGGCTGTGTAGGCCTGGGGCTGTTTGGTTTTGTCCCTTTGGCTGCAGTGTGAGGTGCACCTCCCAGGGGTCAACCTGATGGGGAGAGGAGCTCAGTTCTAACGAGACCCCCCAGTCTCGCGCCTGGGCACCCCAGTCTCTGCATCCCGCCCACCCCACCCTGCAGGTCTGCACACATGTCCTTGGATTTGAAACAACTGTCCGGGAAGCCTTTTCTCAGCCATTTCCATAGCTGCAGCTCCTCTTCCCCGACATAGCGCTGGTTACCTGGAGCGTTGGCTCCTATCCGGGGCGGCTGTGGTGTGTGTGTGTGTGTGGGGGGGGGGGGCCGTGAGCTGTTCACAAGACCCTCAGCCAGGCAGGGGGACATTGAGCTGCCAGGTCGTAGGCAGGGACGTCTCAATTTCACTCATTTTAGTATCTTCAGCTTCGGAAGAGAGTTTCGACAATAGGTGTTCAATTACTATTTATGAATAAAATAAAACTAATTTTTAAATTATTAAAATTGGAATTAAAGTTCTACTTTTCTTTTCTTTCTTTTTTTTTGAGACAGAGTCTCACTATGTCGCCCTCAGTAGAGTGCTGTGTCATCACAGCTCACGCAACCTTAAACTCTTGGGCTTAAGGGATTCTCTTGCCTCAGCCTCCCAAGTAGCTGGGACTATAGGTGCCTGTCACAACACCTGGGTATTTTGTTGTTGTTGTAGTTGTCATTGTTGTTTGGTGGCCCAGGCTGGGTTCGAGCCAGCCAGCCCTAGCCACTGAGCTAGAGGCAACAAGCCAAAGCTCTACATTTCATTCTGTCACTAGCAGTTCTTTTTTGAGCCGACCACTAATTTCATTAGATTTTTTAAAAGTGCTTTCACATAATTATGAAGGATATTTGCTGATATTCTGTAAACTGTCTGACACAGCAGTGAGGTTCCCTGTAATTCTCTCCATGACGCAGGTTATTGGGGTCTGCTGTCTTTATAGGTGACTTCTAATTAATTTGTTAGACTTTATGAGTATGCTTTCACATAAAGGTAAAGACATATTTTCTGACGGTATATCAAATATCTAGCACTTTATAAATGTCCAATTACCATAACACCCCCTTCCATCCCGCTCACACATGGATCACTCAGGTTCTCTGCATATTTACAGGGTGTTCACAATGTTTCCCAGTTCAGAGATTGATTTTATATTATCACTTTCTTTTCAATTACACCTGTAATTTTTGCAGTGTCTTAATATTTTTTAGTCTTGGGGCAAGTTCGGTACATGTGATCTTTATTCAGATTTATTCAAACAGCAAATGGCTGAGAATGCATCACATGATTTTTCTAAAGTGTGTGTACAAACTGACCCTTGAACAGTGGAGGCTGGGGTGCTGACTTCCCCACAGAGTAAAAATCTGAGCATAACTTTTCACTCCCCAAAACTTCAGTGTAGTGGCCTACATTGAAGTGAGAAGTCTTACTGATAATATGGTCGAACACATAAATAAACTAGTATCTACATACATTTTATGCATTCTAACTTTTTAATATATATTTCTAGGCTGCGCAGTTCATATGCTAATTTTTTCAAATTGTTGCAAATCTCCAAAAATTTTTTTCAATGGATTTATTGAAGAATATTCACTTATATTAATAAGTGGAGGCCTGCAGTTCAAACCTGTATTGTTCAAGGGTCAGCTACCTGTACATATAGAAATATACCCATGTATGCGTGCACACAAAGATAAAGGCTAGATATAGTTAGGTGGAAAGCAAATCAAAAGGAAACGGGGAAAATGTCAACAGTAGACAAATCTGGGTAAAGGGCAAATGGGATACGGATGCTATTTCCACTATGTTTATTTGTACATTTTGTTATTTCCTAACAAAAAGTAAAAAACAAGCAATTTGTGATTACAATTTTTAAAGACCAGTGGCACATGGTGTAAATGCTTTGTGCTTAGGTTGGAATAAAACAGTGTTTATGATGAGCCCAAAAGACAAACGTCTCTCGTCTAGACCATGCCCGGGTGTGGTGGTTGGTATCTATGTGTATTTTGCCAACTCTCCAATAATTAGCTTGTCTCAGCACTAAAAATTCAGTGAGGTTGGATAAAGATTTCAGTGACCCACACTTATTCATTAACACAGCACAAATGTAGCCTGTATAAATGCACTGAAATTGTGCCGTGTCATTCACACTTAAATGGGACAGAGGTTCTTTGCTCTTTGATCACTCAGCATTCACAGACTGAGTACCTTGCTTAGCTTTAGGGGTTGAGCAGGGGGCTGAATATTAACCATGTCACCATGTCCATTACAGAGGCCACCAGTGTCATGATACCATAGTTTTCTGAGTTCAGTTTTGGTCTCTTACCCTGGTACTGCAGAGATTATAAACTGAGAACAAGAAATGATTTCTCGTCATACTCTGTGGTCCGACACTTTGTCCAGACCCCTTCTCTGGAAGCTTTTTGCTTGCCCTTCCCACATCTCTCTCCCCCAGTTCTCCTTCCTTGTGTGACTCGGCTCGCGGGCTAAGAGAGCCGATTCCTTCTCTGCCTTTTGTATTCATGTCTTTCCTCCAGGGCCACTCTCTGTCCTTACTTATTCCAGGGTTTTCTTTTCCAAAAACTTGTCTCATCCTGCATATCCTCTGATCCTGATGAAATCTTACATTACTTAATATGAACGTAGTATCTTCTAGAAGGTTCAGAGACCTCTTCATTAATTCCTGAAGTATGACTATCACTTACGTGGCAGCAGCAACCTGAGAAATGGAATCAAAAGACGTTTCTTATAGCCCTTTGGCTCATTTTAGTTAAAGAATTATTTCACAGTTTTCAAGTGCCTACTGTTTTCCAAAGTTTTGATTATTTATTTGTATGCCATAGAGAAGAAATTCTTTCTTTTTCCATATCTTATGTTTGTTAGACCAAACTAGAGGAAGATGTGCTGGTATCTACTTCTAGGTAATAACTGTGAGTCACATTCTTTTTTTTTTTTTTTTTTCAGAGACAGAGTCTCACTTTATCACCCTCGGTAGAGTGCCGTAAAGCCACAGCTCACAGCAACCTCCAACTCCCAGGCTTAGGCAATTCTCTTGCTTCAGCCTCCCAGTTAGCTGGGACTACAGGTGCCTGCCACAACATCTAGCTATTTTTTGTTGCAGTTTGGCTAGGGCTGGGTTTGAACCCACCACCCTCAGTATATGGGGCTGGTGCCCTACCCACTGAGCTACAGGCACCACCCTCAAGTCACACTCTTTTGCTCTTTCCTAGGGTAAATGTGCAGGAACAAGAATTGCAAATCCTTGATATGATTAATTTTTTGCAATTTAATTAATTTCTAAAAGAAAAGAGAGAAATAGCATAATTATGAAATCCTAATTATGTTTAAGTAGTTACTTTTGGCATTGTGAAAGTCTTTACCAATGACCAGACTGAAGCAAGTTCCTGTCAGGTTGTCAGGTCACTGCAAATTAAGTGAATGACAACTTGAACAGATAACAGGAGGGTGATTTCTGATGTATTCTTTGTAATCTCAGTGGAAAAAATTAACAGAGAATGCAGCTCTGCGCACACGGGCTCCCTTGGTCCATATGACCACAGTGCATTTCACATTGTACTGCATGTGATTTCTGTGAAGGTTAAGGTATTCATTCTTATGGCAATCTTTATTTGGATATTTGTTGCTGAACTTCCTACAAATATTCAAAGAGAAGAAACTAGAAATGTTACTCCCAGGACATAATATAAAGGGCTAAGAAGGTAATTATTTCTTTTTCTTCTCTAAACTGAAGTTGAATCTTGATGTAATCCAGCAAATTCTGGCCCCACCATCCTCCTTCAACACATTCCCTAGAGTTGAGCTGTCAGCCTTGGCCTGCAGGCTGCCCGGGCGGGGGAAGATCTGGTCCAGTCTTGGTGACCATCTTCATTTATTTGTGCTCCTATAACAAAATACCTGAGACTGGGTAATTTATAAACAACAGAAATTCATTCCTCACAGCTCTGGAGGCTGGGAAGTCCAAGATCAAGGCCCTAGCTTTTGGTGTCTGGTGAAAGCTACTCTCTGCTTCCAAGATGGCACCTTGTTGTTGCATCCTCTGGAGGAGATGGGTGTTGTGTTCTCCCATGGCAGTGGAGGGAAGTCGAGTCCTCGGTTGTGGAATGTCTGTGCTGGTAATCACTGAGATGTGCATTCAGCATTGAGGACCCTGGGCCACATTCCTTACACCCAGACAAAAGTCCATTTGGGTCTAGTGACTCTTCTTGTGCACTGGGCCAATCTCAGGGCTGGGGTACCCTGTGGGGCCTTCAGGAAACTCATGCATCCATCCAATCCCTTGCTGCCCCTGGGGGTGGGTAACTGTCAAAAACACTGGGCTTGTCTGCCTAGACATGAGGCATAGCCATTTCTCTGCTAGCTGCTGCCAAGGCCTACTGGCCTGCAGGGGACTTGGGGCTTGTGCCCTTCTCAGGTTTGCATTTCCTTTGGCTCTTAGGCTGATGTCATCTCCACTCCCTGATCTCAGTTTACAGGAAAGGTAGAGAGCAGAGGGCGTGAGCGCAGAGTCCCCTCCTGAAGACACACTTCAGTTCTCCCCTGCCCCAGCCTGGAAAATACCCTCTACCTTGGGGGAGAGAGGGCAGGGACGTATTTCCTTTAGCAATCATTTTCTTACAAGGCCTCAGTATCTTTCAGTTTGGGAAAACCCAATGACTAGGAATTTGAAAGGCAAAATTGTTTTTTCTAATTTTCTGCTGTAACGACCCTTCCTTAAGGCAACCATATCTAGCTGCTGCCCAAATAGGAAAGCAGGTTAAGATTTATAGGCATTATCAAGGAAAGAGAAAATAGGTCTATATTTCAAAATAACACCTTTCCATGGTATCATTAATATGACCTTGGTGATCAGATTAGAAATTTTCTTATTAAGCTAATTTTTGACATTACACTCTATCCCTCTGTGGTGGTGAAATATAAAATTGTCAAATGCGTATGACTGTCATAATAGTGATATGATACACTGTGCAAGGCAGAAAACTGGATGGGGTAAAAGTATTCATCTTCCCCAATAAGCCATTAAACCCCTTGGCTTTGGACGCACATTTTGAGCTGCTATTCATCAAGGTAGTTATAGTAATGAAGAACTCTATATTGTTCTATAATACACGCTCTATTTTAAGTCTGTTCAGATGGTACCAAATTTTCTACACCATTGATCCATTAAAAAAAAAAAATCTTTCCTCGAATGTTGCTTGTCACTAATCAGGCTATTATATTCAGTTTTTGAGATAGGTTGACAAATTGAAGACCCAGCTTTCAATGTTATGGTGGTTTAAAAATAGAAGCATTTTACTTCAAACTATTCTGAGATGCTGCTTTAAACAATAAAAATGTACTTGATAGCTTGTTAACCTAGATCTCATGGATATCCTTTCTACAATGATGGAAGTAGATCTTTGTTTACTTTCTGCATTGGCCTTGTCAGAGCAATGCTCCCCAGTGACTTTTTAAAGTCAGAGTAAATTGGTACACTGTGTCTTCTGTGCTTGTGCAGCCTGGTGTGGTGTTCTCTTGTGTACCTGTATTCAGAATGTGAATAACGGTCTTTAGCTGACCTGGGCATTTTATAGAAATTTGTATATGCAGGTTCTACTTATAGGAGTACCTACCAAATATATTAACTGAATTTCATAGCCTGATTATTTTCTTTTTCAGTTGCTTCTAAGACCCTTTGCTATTCACTTATATTCTTTACACTCGTTAAATGAGAATATTTGAAGCTACCTTATTTGAGGTACAATGCAAAGCACCCATAGAGCTCTGTTACTGCATATTTAAACATGATCTATTTAACAAGGTCCATGCATGTTGCAAAGAAGCAGAATGAGCCAACTGCCAATGAAATAATGATGTAGAAATAAAGGATGTCAACCCGATTCGGAAAACCTGAGTACCTCTGGAATAGTGACAGTTACTTTAGAAGGAAATGACTAGTCATTAGGACCTCAGGCCAGTTAAATTAGGGGATTAAAATATATTGCATTGGGAGACTCTATTGCTACAAATTGCAGTTTGTTATTGAACCAGACTAGTTTGGAAACTCAAATGGTGAACACTTACCATGGATCAATATTTCAGTGCTAAAACACATTTACTTCTATTAGCTGTGTAAACTTTTTGAGTTTAAGGAATAATATGAATTACAGGAACCATCATCTCCAGGTTCTAATCCTGAAAGCCTGACCAGCTGTGTTGATAAATTTTCTGCTTTTTCTCCAGATCTTCAAACTCACCTTTAAAAAAAAAAAAAGTTTCTCTTCCTGGTGTCTTACCATGCAAACTTAAATACTCGAGATTTACCTTTCCCATAATAGGAACTGTTTCCTTAGCCCTGCCCTTGTCTCTAGGTGCTGTCCTAGTGCTCTCCTGCCTGGCAAAGCCAACCCCACTTCACTGTTCTACTGACACCAGGGCCTTAACATCCCCTTCTCAAGATTACCTGAAATCTATCACCTCTTTACACATGCCGCCCCCCCCACAAGGGAGGCCGAGCACCCAGTCCGGCCCTAGGAAATGGGGGCAGCATGTGCCCTCTAGACGTCCCCTTTGGTCCTTTTAGCTTATCCCCCTGATTTGGCATCCCTGTGGGGGCAGCTGTCCAGCAAGCAGTGGCACTCTCCCCTGGGTGGCCTCTTTGAGCTGTATTTCTCTGTGACCACTGGTGGTGATGGTGGGAGCCCAGAAAAGGAGGCGACCTCCACCCAGAAGCCCCCCTCGAGGACTTGAACCTCCCTGACTTGGCTGACTTGGCTATGAGTTCACTCCTGGGTTCTCGCTCCGTGGAAGCCTATTGTCCTCACATGTGGCCTGACCCTCACATTGGGGTGGGTCATCTTTGGCCTAAAGTCTTAAAGAAGGTTAGAAAGGCTCCAACAAGCCTTGCCTATTAGGAGCACACCCAGCCTGACACCAGTAACTTTTCAGTTTACATGAAAAATCAGCAGCTATCCACCAGGGGAAATCTACCCCCCACTCTGCCACCTGAAGCAAAGCTGGTGGCCCAATGGGGCCCACAATTCACAGAGGCTTCCCTGTCTAGACCTGTTCACTGACATTTGGCTAAGCTGAGACCCCAGGGGTTCACTAGGCTGCTGCAGCTGCTCAGTCTCAGCTCCAGCTAGACAGAACTGAAGGTGGAAATGGTTGTCCTGTGCCTTGGGCAGACTTCAAGGCCATTCTCACCTCTCACTGGTACTTTCCTTAATAAAACTTGTCATATTTTTCCCAACACTTTGTTGCCAGTGGCCCATTTGGTTTTGCTACTTGAAAACACGGATGGGCAGATAACACACACCTCTGATGGAGACTGCTGACCATGGAGACAAATCTCACTGCAGATGAAACCATCTGGGGCCCTTTTCTGATGAGACTGACTGTACTATCCACATGGCCACCTGAGTCTTCTTTACACTGGGCATGGCCACACGTCCATGGTCATAGAGTGAGCACAAATCGAAGAGCTCTGTTTCTGACACAGCTCCCACTCACCATGTGCCAGGCGTGTGGCCGTGTATGTCACAGGAGGCCACATTCTGTGGGGCGTGGCCCCACCTGCTCCTGGAATATGGAGCGAGTTGGGCCTCTGACTCCCACTCAGACTATGGGCAGCCTTTCAGGTTGCCATGTTGCTGTTCCAGTCTGATCAGAGGACTCCAGCTGCACCGCCGGCTAATTTGTTTACACTTGTGCCTTGTATCTGCAGTCTGACAACGGTATGCCTTTTGTCACACAGACTGCACAGGAATGGATGGATGGACCTCCCCTGCCACCTGCCAGCCACACAACAGGCTTTGTTGACCACTGGAACAGCCTCTTTAAAAATGGACTCCCAAAAGTCCTGATTTTTATCACCTCCCAGTCACACACTTTAGCAAGGCAGTTTGTTTACCGAAAGTGGCTGTCCCCAGAGAGGGCTCATCTTCTCTTGGCTGCTTCCTGGGTACTGCTCAGAACGAAGGCTGAAAAATCATACAAAACCACTTTGAAAATTTAATACTCCACCCTGACCATGCCTGGACATGATACTTCTTTCTTTACCTAACCTGCCTTGTTGGTTTCATTCTCTGGGGCCCAGCAAATTCAAATCTAATACTGATTTGGCCACCTGAATTCTCTTTCACTGGGTTGCCATGGACAGAGATGATTAGGACAATGACCACTGGTAAGAATTTTGCCCACCAAGCCCCCTGTAATGGTCCACCCAGGCCAAAATGACACCACCCAGGGCCTCCGTGGACTCTATAACACCTGTGCCTCTTGCACCTGAGCTTCTGGGTGAGTGGGCTGATGAGCAGGAACACTGGAAGCAAAGTCAAGCTGCAGCCACAGACACAGGGCATGCTGACTTTGTGCCAGAGGGGGGAGGGCAGCCACCTCCGCCCTCAGAAGGTAGGCGTGAGGCCATCAGTGACCATTACCCTGTATAGTCCTCCCTATTTTCTGTCTTCCTTGGGAAGGAAAGTGGCCTCATGCATTTTACCCAAACTGTCACAAGACCTGAAATTTCACTGGCAGATGAGTCGGGCCTCATCTCCAGACAGCTCTCACTACAGTTGGACCAGCACCACCCTTAACTTACTGACAAAACCATTGGCAATAGCAGGGAATGGCTCTAGCTCAGCTGGTGGTGCAGACAGGGCAGGGTAGACTGGGGGCGCTCAAGCAATCCCTCCCAAACCAAGGATTTTGTTTAATTTTTCAAAGTAAACTGGAAATATTAAATTTTACCAGCTGGTCAGGATGCCATACTCCGGGCATTGCCAAAGTACACACCAAATTCAATTTAGTAAAGCCCAACTTGGGGGTTCCAATGACTATTTCCAGAGGCACCATGTGTGCCCTAGATCTGTATAGGCATTCCCCAGGTTACAAATGAGGCGGGTTCTATAGGTTCTGTTGAATGTAATTTGAAGCAGGTAGGTACCTTTTCCTATTACCTGCAATAGCCTGTGATATTATAGTGCAATAGTACACACACATTTGTAAGTGTGAGTTGAACATCAGTCAGATGTTTGTAACTTGGGACTTACAGTAATGGTCTCCATTCATAAAGACAAACTGTATGTAAGTTGGATGTTTGCACTACTTGTGTGGGAGTTTGGCATTAAGTTGCTTTCCTTCCCCAAAACTTGCTTTCCTGCCCCTCTACCTCTTATAGGTGCCGGTAAGAGACAAAGTAAACTCCACCAGTAGGTCACATAGCCTCAGACGACTATAGAGATCCAAGCTAAGGCTGCCCTTGGCTGCCCTTGGCTGCCCTTGCCCCCTGAGAAGTTACCCATGTGACCGCAGTCATCCAGTTAGACAAATGGCCACTTTAACTGGAGTAATCAATGGCACTGCCTGAAGGGCAGTCAAGGCAGCTTCAGCTCTCTATCCTGGGTTGTTGTGGGTGATAGAATTGACCTAGACCTCCTCCTAGCAGGCACAGTCACTAATGTGATCATCAAGACCTTGGGACAAGCAGAAATAGCAGCTAATGGCAGTATAAAGAATAACATGGAAGTGGACCATACCAGGTGTGTGATCATGGTGTGTAGACCAGTGGGGTGTGTGATCATAGCATGAAAGTTAACCCATACCAGGTACGTGATCATATAGCATGGAAGTAGACCACATGTGTGATCACAGCATGGACGCGGACATGCGGGGTATGTGGTCACAGCATGGAAGTGGACCCCACTACATACAAGATTACATGTTTTCATGCTGATTTGGCTCAGGTCTTATTGCTCATCCTTTGACGAATGCTGACATAGTGTAGTTTGGGGTCTGGCATGAGATGTTCTTTCAAGCCCAGAACATGATCTGGGACAGCATTTATAGAGTGCCAAATTGTAGGCTTTAATCCAACAAGTATTTCTTGATTATAAGTCGATCCTAAGTGAAATAGAAAACGTAGATGAATATAAAATGTATGCATTGCTCTCTAAAAATTTACAATATGGTTGGAAAGGTGAGTTGACTAAGACAGTTAACATAATAATATAACCTAACATGTTATTTAATTGTAAAATTATATAGGGCCAAAAATAAGTAATACAAAAACTAGGAAAGAGGTTATAATCTCTGAGGGATGAAAAAGATCAGTAAAGTTTGGAGAAAGAGCTCCATTTTGCCATATATTTGGCCAGTCCAGCTGTCTGTCCACCTATACAAATTAAACTAATGTCCATGGTCTGCAAGGGTCTTAGATACTCATAGATGGTCTGGGCTGCAGTGTGTGATTTTTCTGATTTATAGAGGCTCTGGATGAATGTTTTATAATTAAGTTTCCTTTTGTTGATTGGGAAGTCTTTCTATGCATTACTATGTGAAACAGGCCTCTGGAAGAAATTATGTCAGCTTTGCAAAGTGTGTATTTTTAGAGAAACAATCAAATTTAACAACAATTTGGGTAGAAATTGTCACTATTCCTGTTGGCCCGTATTATTGTTACTAAAGCAGAGTGAAGTGTTCATTAAGAACACCGAAGATAATGACAAAAAACAAAAAGACATCAAAAAGCTTCATTTCACTACACTGGAGATTAAAATTAAAAAACGATTCAGCAGACAAATAGCAAATTCTATTTTGCAAAATCGTTTCACATTTTCTTTTTTCTTTTTTTTTTTTATTAAATCATAGTTGTGTACGTTAATACAGTCATGGGGTACAGTGTGCTGGTTTTATATACAATTTGAAATATTTTCACCAAACTGGTTAACATAGCCTTCATGGCATTTTCTTAGTTATTGTGTTAAGACATTTGTATTCTACATTTAGAAAGATTCACATGTACCC